>QVOA01015703.1:0-95810 GCA_014825685.1 Pseudomyrmex cubaensis
CTCCGAAAGCTTGCGACCGGTGTTTGTCTGCCGCATGTCACGCTAAGAAAGCGTGTTACATATTTGCGCGCGTGAACAGCCGTTACTTCTTTAAATTCTAGAATATTCCTTACAGTACTCAATCGTGCTTGCTCGCGCGCCCTCGGCCATCTTGACTCGACGGATTGTCACACGTACGCGATATTTAAGCATTTAATCCGCCGTTATTGATTCAAATATCGATCGGCACAGAACAAGTCATCGTGCTTCCGCGAAACTCGGAAGAAGTGATTTTGATAATTTTAACGGTTATTTTTTTCGACGTATTATTCTCGGTGTTTCTTTGACCTTCCGTCGGAAGAAGGTCGGAGTCGCGCGACGCGTTGTTGTGTGAATAAAGTATTGTGCTTCGAAAATGTTGGAGAATTCACGCTTTCTTCTTTGCACTTGTGAAGTATAATTCGTCTGTGGCAGTTTCAATAATGAGTTATGTCGACAACTTCGACGTCGGAAGCGTCAAAGCGAGATTGTCTCGTTGTGCATCGAATATGGTAGTGCCGATAGCCGACGGATATATTATGTGGTGATACACATAGATATGTAGAACGCAGATACAATTCTATCTAATTTTCTCGATTGAAAAAAAAGTACAAGCGCTATTAGATTATTGAAAAAACATCGTTATTATAAGTTCCTTTGAATTGTGTATGAAACAGCACTAAAAAAGACGCTAAATTTTGACTCGGAGTGTGCGTTTGATTTTCATAGGCGTGTTGTGCTAAGCGTGCGAAATGCATCGTTTTGAAATCGTTCAGGCTGCAAATTTATGGCGTGAAATATCGTGCAGGTGCAATTAACGCGATGTGAGTTTGTGTTGTAAATAGAGGACCGAAACTTATTATGTTAATTATTACACAGCATCACACGCATAAATTATTGATGCATGAGCGTGATCGAGATCATCCGCGTTATATATCAAACATCATTTGTATCGACTTGCATTTTATTCGAGAAAACAACTCCGTAGTTTCAGGACAATTTAATGCACTACTTGAAACACGCGTTTATTAACGACGCGCGAACAATTTTTTGCATCGCGCTAATCCCGCGATTGACAGTACGTAGAATCTTGATATGTTTATCCACTGCAAAACATCGTGTCATCGGTTTTCCGTCAAAATTACGAACCTGCTGCCGTATCCACACGACACTATATTTTACCATCGTTAAATCTTTTATATGCCGCGCAAATCCGTAGTGTTATCCTGTTGATAATCCCATTATCGGACGAACAAGATGTAGCGAGATTCAAAAGCCCGTCATAAATCGTTCGAAATAATCGTAGTACAATTAATTAGCAATAGACGGATTGACGCAGGTATGTTGTATATTTACGTCATCTGCGAAAAAAAAAGAAAAAACAGAAGAGAGAGAGAGAGAGAGAGAAAGAAAGAAACACAAAGTGAGAGAAAAAGAAAATAAAAATATCGATAGGAAAAGCGGTTAATGGCGATTATTTCTGAGCGACAAGTAACATTGTTAACGATAATGTCCGTTGTGCCGTAGTTATTACAACGTACGTCGCGGATTAACTACGAGCGAAAGATTGAATTTCTGGATAATACGTTGAAATATCTCATTATTAACATACATACACCCAAACACACACACACACACACACACACACACACATACATATACACAGACATACAGAGAAAAATCGCGAGCTGAGAATAAAAAAAAATAAACTCTTGGACCAAAGCGAAAGCACGAAAGAATTTCGAATATCCGAGCAAATCGTAACGGCATTAAATACGCGCGGTAAATTTAGGTCAAGTTGAACGGAGTAAAAAAAACTAGTCCAAAGAGAACCCTTCATACGGGCGCCGTTTCGTTCGCGTATACACGACGATATAAGTCGGTAGTGAATTACAATCAGTGGAAAACGATTGCCGCGGCACGTACGGGTCACATCCGAAACGCAAAAACGAACGTCGATTACTAACCGCGCAACGAAGGTATTCGTTCGGAAACCTGCACGTCGTGTTGCGTCGTGTCTCTCTATTAAAAAACGCAAGTTTCACGACTGATCCGCGTTAAAATAGTGTTTGCAAAACGGCGCGTGTCAAAAGTCCGCGCACGGCTCGTTACTCTTTTTTTTTGCGATCTTTTTATTAAGTCTCTCGCACATTCTTGGTGATTAAAATAAACCTCATATTTGCTCATCCAATCTGAGCCCGAGAGAGAGAGCTCGAGAACGGGGAATTATCGCGTTTCACAATTTTTCATACAACTCAAAAGGATTTCGTGACCGAGTTAAATTGAAAAATTCCGCTACGGCAAAGAACGTATAGCCTCTGGGCACATTGGATCGACAAATTTGCCGGGCGAACTGACAGGTCACGCGTGCTAACCATCAGTTTCATTGCACATGCATTGATCGCGGACAAATAAAATGGCCGGCAGCTGGTGACGATATAACACACCATAACACAACTCGAAATCACTATTTGTACATTGATTAATTCGCATAAATAATACATGCGATCGCTTCGCTGTCGCGATGCAAATAGAAAACACGTGTTAAATTAATAGCGTGTTCTCGAAAAGCGATGTTTCAGCTTGTAAAATCGATCGAAGGCTCGCACATTTTGCAGTCCGTTCGTGAATCGTTACGCACCCCTTCTCGCATCGCGCGATCAATTTGTCAGAACTACGGTGGCCCGATCCTTGTCTACGGACAAGGAGGAGAGAAAGTCGGTCACGCTTGACAGAATCCGAAAAGCGTTTCCCATCCCTCGGCATGACGCTGTTAAAATATAATTTCTGGCAGCGGAAGCAGGAATCTATCTATCGAATGGAGCGACGAGACACGTCATTGATCAAGTTACAAAGCTCGCTGTCATGCATGTATAAAACATTAAACCAACAACTTAACACTATATCGACAAACTTCGCGATTTGGTGATTGTACGTAGTTATTACTACAAATATGCATCATGCAAAAAAAAAAAGATAAATACACAAAAAACGCGATCTTTTGATTTTTCAATTTCTAGAGCACAAAACTTGACTCGTCGTGTAAATAAAATTTTAAAGATATAACAGTTTCTCCACACTGTGACACGTACATTTTCCGTTTGCAATAGATTGTCTTCAGACATTCCGCTTCAAAACATTATTCATCTCTTTGACCCGGAAAATCTATATCTACGACTGTTTACATGTTATCACATTTGAAGCATATACATCGCGAACAGGAAGCAAAAAGTGAGTCAGAACAAAACTGGTTTTCATACATCACTGTTGCTTCCGTGACAAAGAGAGAGGGAGAGAAAACGCGACACTTTCACCCTCTTCACGTTCGATGTAGCTATCGATTCGCATTTGCGTCCACAAAAGTTAATGCGGCGCAGACATTGCGCATGTGAAATTGCGTAACACTCGAGGGTCAGAGTAACGACAAAAGCAGCACACGGAGAGAGATCCGGGAAGTCGAGGAAGGATATAGTGCTTCGCTCTCGTGGCAACGTGCCACGTACCCGCCTCACGTTCACTACCAAATTACGTAGCAAGGCACAAGCGGTATAAGCGCGCAACAGGAAGACGTACCGAATCAGTATAAATAGCTTGATTCGCAGAATACTAGAATAGTAGCGCGGTATTCCAACGGTAAGCGGCTCTTAATCAGAACCGATGTAACCACTCACCTATAATCGGAAGCTACACGCAACGTCTCCTTAGCGCAAATATACTTTCGATTACACGATTATTGGCGCAACTAGAAACTGTAATCCTATCAAAACTATAATCCGATCGAGTTCGCAGACACAAACAAGATTACAAAGAAAAAAAAAGAAAGAAAAAACGTTGATAAGTAAATTTTCAACTTTGTAGAGCTCTTGACTTTCTCGTTCTTCGCGCTGCATCGTGCCATTTCTCTGTCCAAACATTGCGCGGGATTACTACGTACAATTGTGTACCACTCCGTAGTTACCGCAAACGAGCATGTAAAATATAAGAGCTTCTCGAAAATGTCTTTCTCGAGTCAGTCGTCGGAAAATGCGACGAAAATAGGGAATCGAAAAAGGATTTTTGAAAGTTCTCTGTACGACGGTGACGTCGCGCGCCTGTCTCTCTCGTTTTCCGTTTCTCGTTCTCGAATCTCTTACAGAGACGGAAGCTAGCTAGGACTCAGCTCGCTCAATAATTCGTGACTTTGTCGAACACGCGATTCCTCGTGAATCTTTCACGTATTCACCGCTGGGAATGCGGCCGTCGCAGAGAAGTCAAACTACTCGCGGCGAAGATCCACAAGCGTCGCTACGACCAGAAATTGCCAGCTCTCGGCGGAAACGAACGACGCCCGGAACACGGCCGCATGCTCAACGAGGGAGCGATCAACGCGCGACTCCGACGTCGCAAAACATAGCCGTAGTGAAAGTACGTTGTATATTTAAACGCTGCGGGGGCATCACTCAGATCGCTGCATTCCCGATGCGATCGTCTTGTGACCGGAGTCGCGTGGGCGCGCCCCTGCGAACGGTTAAATAAAATCCAGTAGGAGATTGTCAAGTTATTTTTTTCATATACGCGCGAGAAACGCGAACGAAAGAAAATTCGACTTCTTTCGTACTCGCGACGCACGGTTGAAGGGCGAAGTAGTTGCAACTCCGCGTTGAATGCGACACCAACTTGCTGGCGTGTCAATAACAGCCGGTCGTGTTCAGTAAACGTCAGATTTCACGCTATCGCGTAACGATATAGTATCGATTGAATATCATAAAAGTTAATGTCCATCACGTGCACAAATATATGCTAAGTAAAGCTAATACCGTGAATAAAAAGCTTTGAAACGCGCTTTTCAAAGAACGAACGAGGAGAAAGGTTAACGAGAGGATTAATACGCCGACGCGTCAATCGAGATGAAAACTGTTAGCCCGACCCGTTAAACTGCTGATGAATTCCGACGCGCTCTACACGTCCCGTGTAAAATGCACGTTCGAGCGCCGCGCCAAACAAATGCGCGGCCCGTTATTCGCCCGAAGGCCCCTGCGACGAAAATCGCTATTCGGCCTGCGGAAAAAATCAGTAGCTTTCGGTAGCGTGAAAAAAAGCGAGACGAGAAGTGTGGAGGAAGTGGAAAAAAAAAAAAAAAAAAAAAAAATCCATCGCGCTGCACCGTCGATCCTCTTTCCGCCGGTGGATTTATGGAGAACGATGCATTACGTAAATTGCGAACACGCCGCGGGCGATAGGGGGAAGAGTAACAGCGGCGGGCGGCGGGCTGCGTTGGAATCGCGTTGCGTCAATCGAGAACGTCACGTGGCCGGTCGGCCGGGCCGGTCGCGACGTGACGTCGTTTTACGTCGCACCTACGTCGGAAGATAACGTTTTGGAGCCGCGTCGTTGGATATGACGTACCGACGGCTACACCGTCAAGTGTATTCTCTCGGGAACGCGGTGTCGTAATTTCGCGACCGAAAGAGAACGGAGATACAGTGTGAAGAGATTTCGACGGCGTTATTTCCGGTGTTTTCGATTGTCAGAATTTTACTCGAAAATCTAAACACGTGAACATCACGGGATATGATACAGGGTAGTGTCACGTTAACAGTTTGATTATTGACACATTTGTAGCCGTCGGTGCAGCAATTGAAGTTGACTTGGTGCTGTCGGATTTAACATCGTTGTAAGCGGATTTCCAGTACGAATCGAAAAAACGCTCGTACAAACCTGACGCGCGCGGCTATTCCGACATCGAACTATGGCGAGCGAAAAAATGAAACGAACGCGATGCAGGATCGAGGGAGCACGACGCTTTTTTTTCGAGAGCGCGATCTCGCTGGCTGGAGCTAAATTTAAAGAGCGACCTTAATTTCGCGGGTATTCGCGTCGCTATTTGCGCGCGATTGCTCGCGTTGTATAATCCCGATTTCATAACCGTCATTATTTTCGGAGTAACTTGCACTGTGGGTGAAAAGGGCGGAAGGGCGGTGCACTTTGCGGCTATACACGTCGCGCAACGAACAATCGAAACCCGATGCATTGGTGCACGCATGCATGCGTGCGTGCGTGCGTGCGCGCGCGAGTTTAGCGCGACGAATAACGCGCACGCGACGATAAAACGTGACTGTTCGCTCGATGACGATATCGGCTACGGGCAAACAACTGGTCGAGCAAATATTTCGCAATGACAGGTCTCTCCCACTCTCGACATTATTAGCCGGGATTTCAGGATGGTCTTAATTACATTTTGCGCCAGTTCAATGCGAACGTGGTGAATGGCCCATTACGGTGTTCGACCGCGCCGCGACAAATTGAAAATCATAAATTGTCAGTTAACCGCGTGGATCGACCACGAATGACAATTGGCCACGCGCTTGTACCAGCTGCTTGTAAATCTACAAGAAGTTGGAAACTTGATTAAGTTACATTCGATTGGAACAGCCCGCACAATTTTTTTCGAACGAGAACCGTTTGCGATGAGGTCGCACACATATACTACTTGGCGATATCAGCAGATATATCCCTTCCAGTTATAGCTTCCACTTCATCACAGATCGCACTTCGTGAATTGGACCGCGCTCTTAATCGCATTCCGATAACCAATACACGATTGGAATAGTGGATAACGCACTCGCGAACATCTCGCGATGAGTAGCAAAATTCTCACCGTCAATTGCTACGTTAATTCTCATCTTCTCACTAGATATAATCACTGTACACTACTACTTGTGCCATTCTAAAATTGAGCTCATAAATCCTTCAGAGGAGAGTTCACTTTAAAACTGAATTGATCGCCAAGATATTTCAAGTTATAAAGTCGTAGATGTTGAGCGGGAAAAATGTGTTAACTGAAACGATCTCTCATTTTCATCAGACCGTATGTTCTTCAAGTCTGCTACACGCGCGCGCGTCTTATCAAATATTCAGCAGCATAATGTTTAAAACGTGGAAAATAAAACTAGCGTAGCACGATATAACTTTAACAAAATTTTAAATTGAGCCATGAATACTGATTTATTTAGCACCGAAAACCTAGGAGTTTCGGTGAATTTTCTAAATGAGAATCTTGAAACTTAGTTACCGAGAATATTTAAAGTTGGAAATACAAAAGCTTGCGAGAAAATATGACATTCGGTCAAAATGGTACTGAGGAATTATCGTTCCTAAATTCATCAGTTTATTCTTAAGAAGAGAGAGAGTTTTGTCCGAACTTTATGAAATATCCCGTCGATTAATATTTCAGACACGGAAAATGGAACTCGAACGATAATTGTATGGATTGAGTAAATTTACGTTCTTGTACTTTGAAGTTAGTCTTGTCTTATGAAAATCTAAAAACATTCTTGTTAAGTAATTTAGATTTGTATAAATCAATTATTCTTCTCAAGTCTGACAAACTCCGAAAGCGTTTCATGGAATAACATTTCAAATACGAAGGGTAAAACCGGGGGACAATAATAACACCGTCTGAATATTTTTGGCGCTTTTCGGGGTCACATTCGCCCCAAAAAAGATCGCTACGCGAACTATGTTCGCGCGTTTATCGAGCAGCGACTCGATTGGCGCGATATGCGTCGAGCGAGGCGTGAAAAGGGAAAAGAAAAAGAAGGAGCGCACAAGGGGCGAGATAAAATGGTCCGTGGAGAATGCCGAATCCGGGGGAAATATCGAAGAAATCTTCGGCGCCGGGAGGACCTTTGGCAAAAGAAATTGAAATAGTTTTGTAACGGCTTCTTAGAGTGAAATCAAGTGGTCGGGTAGAAAACCGTTACGAGATAAAGAGAAAAGGATCGATTCCTTTTGTGCGGGGTTTCGTGCGAGAAGGACTGCTCATCTTTCGCACCGTAATATCGTGATTGGTCACGTGAAACATTTCCGTCCTGGTCTCGGTCATTTTTCCTTTATTTCCTGCCGATGGCTATCGATCGGCGGTGTAAAGCTGGTTGGCTCTTGAAATTGTATTTCATTAATTCCCCTTCCCTCCAGCGTAGCTGCGTTTCCACGCATTTCATACATTCTAAACGGGACACGCGATAGCCGCGGAAAAAAGCGAGACAGCACGACGGAAGCAAGGAACAATGTAAGTTCCGCGGACAAGTAGATCGATTTCCCTTCCGTTTTCCCTCTACGCGCGCGTGCTATGTCAGCTTTGCGCGCTGCAACGAGCACCACGATATTTATTTGCGAAGTCGAGCATCACGGAAAGTTTCCTAAGCGAGACGATCAACGTTGAGCGTTGTGTTGTACGCGTTTCAACCAACTTTCCAAATAGCTTAATTAATAATTTAATTTACTGTAAAAACACTCTCTTGAAGAGAAAAAATAGTTTTTGCACCATTGTTTCAACTGATTAAATAACACTGCAAATTGCGCGGTCGTTCTTAATTCTAATTTCCGCATAATGAGAAGATAACTGATGGAATATTATTTTTTCTTGCTATCAAATTTGAACCACGCTGCTCTAGGGAGAAAAGAACGAACTTTCATGCACGCGAATAAAAGGACGATAAAAGACGGCGGGCCTACAACGCGGATCTGCTCGGCGAATGCAGAAGAGGCGCATATAAAGGGCTAAACAAAGACTCAAGAGAAAGAGTAGTGGCGTACAAGCGAGTGGAAAGAATACTGGAACAGAGCGGGCCAGCTAAAAGGAGACCTTGAGGCGAATTTGCCTCCTCTTCCTCTCTTTTCCTCTCTTTCTCTCTTTCGCCGAGAAAAGCAAGACTAATACCAGCCGTCGCGTTTTTTGCTGCTTTTAATCTGCAAATGCGTCGTGGTTTAAGTTAGAACGTAGCTTCGACTAGACGAGATGAATACGTACGATCGCAAACACAGCTGTGTTTAAAATTCTGAAATCTTTGTTTTAATTCATTTGACCATTCATTTTTTTTCTAAAATAAATGGTCATTTTTAAAACAACGTGCCCGAGTATTAAAAAAAAGAAGCAATAATTTAGATCCACGTACACGCACATGGTAACATTTGGTTTCTGCGGTACTCCACTTTAATTATATCTAACCGCATTTTTTCAATTTTTTATCCGAGGACAGATTATGTCACTTTGTGTGTTTAAGTATCGCGACACAATGTGTGCGCAACACATGTGCATAAAGAACAATTGTAGTTTGGTTTTCTCTGACACATCATAAAATATAAAGAACGTCGCATTTTTATTTGAAGAAAGACAAAATATATAAAACTTCAAATATCATTATTATTTTACTCCTGTTAAATAAATAGTCGCCGAAATGTGTTATTCGTGAAATTCATTGTTCTTAAACATTGTACAAAAAAAATCTCGTGTCTTCGCTTGATCCCGTTCACAGACATAAATTCTTACATGTATAAATCTGTCGTAGACGTGATAAGTCTTCTTCTTCTCGTAACATTTTGGTCAGTACGCGTACAGGGATAGAATTTATTCGGGAGTTCTTCCCTTATCCTTCAGACAAGCCTTGTGACTTTCCTCCAAATTGTATTTTTACGTTAGAACTTTTATCGGCGCTCCCGAAGTCCCACGTTTCGTCGTCCCGACGTATATCCCGGACGTAACTAATGGCAGATCGTCGTATCGAGAGAACCGTGCCAATCCTGAACGGGATACCCGATAAAAATCCTATACGTTTATATCGACGTATCTCTCTCCGTGGAGTAGCTGAACGCAGGATATCGGATTTAGTACGGTCAACTTGTTTCACTCCTGCTCCCCCTATCTCGGTTCGAACTTATTTCTCCGACGTTTAATTGGAGTCACAACCGAAATTCAGGCACAGCTGTGTGTGTGTTATACGAAAATCGATGTTCATCTCTGTTACTGGGATTAATCCATAAAAGAGTGGACAGTGTCCTGGCGAAGCTAATATTACGTGAATTTTTTTAAGCCTGATAAAACGGCTAATTAACGGATTATTATAAGCCGATATACGGCGTGCGCGTGCCGAAACGACTCACCAATTTTAAATAGCCTAGTTACCTCAATGTGGAACGAGAATTAGATTAGATGGGATCACGGCGATGGGAATTTTTTTACATATCGAGATTTTATTTTATGATACTTGTAACGTTGTAAAGCTCGCTTGAAAAAATTCGCTGAACGTGTAATATTTTTCGAACGATTTCGAAATCGCTCGAGCGCGGCTGATCGTGGCAGCCGGTTGCTATTTGCACCCTTTTCTTAGGCGTTAAGAGATTAACCATGCGCGGTGTAATACGATAAGCGCCAAATTTAATCCAACGAGAGAGATCGCACGAATTACCGCGCCAGCTGAAAGAGAAAAAAAAAGCCGTACGCGCAGGCTGCGACAATCGCTTGGATTTCGCGCAGCGAGAAAATTAGTTTTTCTTAATTGAACGAGGGATATCCACGTTCGATCCCGCGTAATTGGAATCGTAAACCGTTGTCGTCGTCTCCACGAGGAGAGTGAGAGGGGCGAGCGAGAAAGGGGGTTAACGGTTACCTCCCTTGTGACTGGTCGCGCGCGCGTGCGCACCGGTCACGATTATCGTGAATGGATTTAATCGGAGATTAGAATCTCGGAACACGGATGGCAATCCTCGCGGTTGTATCAAAGACGCCGAGAGAGCGAGGAAGAACCGAACGATGTAAAACGTTTTATCGCCGATGTTTTCGAGAGAGAACGGCTGATAATAAAAGCAATGCATGCGTAAAAGAAAAATGAAGATGATAAAAACTGCGTTCTGAAATATGTGATATATCGGATATGTACACTTTTTATGTTCGCTCAATAATTCTGTTTATATCATACAAGTTCAATATATTCAAAATAAAAAATCTCTCTTTCTCTCAAACGTTCTTACGTTACCAGACGGTGCTGTACATTTTCATTCTTCCCATCTTCATTCTTCCGGACGCCTCATATGCCGCAAGTCGGAAAATTCGCAAACGGTAACTTGTTTTCCGCAAACTCGCGCATGTATCCGGCGGATATACAAGACAGGGACGCAGGCGGCAAAGTGCAGTAACCTTACGGAAATTTATTTACACATACGCGTCGAGGTTGCGTACGCACCGAGATGCACGCGCGGATAAACGAATGGACGGACGGAAAAGGTCTACGGGGTCTACGCTCTATTTTCATCTCCGTCGCAAGAAAATCGTCGTCGCATGAGTCTCTCATGCGCGTGGCTTTTCCGTGGAGGCTCTATGAGAACGGAAGAGAGAGATCTGCTAAAGCAGTAGATCCATCGCGGGAGTGATTTAAGTAGTGACCGAGCAGTCAATGCATGCGCCTGCATGTGCCTCGGCGCGGCAATTCCGGCGCGCGAGGAGCACGAAAATATCCGGCTGGCCGTCGGCCAACTAGCCGCCGGTTTTCCGCCGTCGTTTCGTGCAGGCCTCTCCTCGCACGTACCGTCAGGTATTTATGGATTGCCGTTCGCGGATTTATTGGTATCGGCTGTATTTACGCGATACTCCGCCTCGTATAGTTCGCCCTAATAATATGCCGGCTGTGCAGCATACGCGCCGCCGCTGCTGCCAACGATGATATCGTTCGTCTCGCCTGCGAATATTTACGACGTTACGCCTTGAAAAATCGCACTAGGGTTCTGCACGAATATTCTCGCTTCTCGCTTTCTCTCTCTTTCTCTTTTCTTTCTCTCTCTCTCCCTCTTTCCTTGCCGAATTCGTGCTATTTCGTATACTTGCATCGACCGCTCGTTTATTCCTTTATTGTTCTGGCGCTACACTTTCCGCGATGTTACGACTGATATACTTGCTTGCAGCACGACCAGTTCGTTGACTGACTGATATATGCAACAAGATGATCTTTCATGGCATCTTTTGGTACAACGTAAACTTTGATTAAACGATTCCGAAGTAGAAGAGAGCCATGAAAAAGTTTCTTGTTGAGGGACAAATATGAATTATTAAATAGAGAGCGTAAAAACTAAAGGATATATAAAATGGATGATATCGTTCCCGATATGATGAAGGGAAAAACAAGCATCGACGGGGTTTTCATCCATAGAGGGATCGCCTCGCGACTCGCAAATATTTGATGGAAAGGCTTTCCCATCCAAACTGGCGGAAGGTGATTGCGGTTAGCCAGTTACATCGGAAATTCAATCGTTGTGTGCCAGCGAGCAAACGCCGCGAGACTCGCAAATCCCTTGCGGCTTCGTTCCAAGGAAACTCGCCGGGAAAGCCGGCGGAATATGGCAGTAAGGGGAAGAACAAAGTAGAAAGAAACAAACGAACTCCCTGGCACAAACTATTCACGTCGTCCTCGTCGTCGTCGTTGCGTCGTCATCGTCGTCGTTGCCATCTCACAATCCTTTCTCTCTACATCACTATTTTCAGGATTTATATTCGAGTCTCTCACAGCATATCTGTGATTTATGTTATCTCGGAAAAACTTGATTAAAATTAATATACGAATTATACGGGCGTGAAAAAGAATCGTTGGCGCGTTGTGACGAAATCTTATCGTTTCTCTTACAATCTCGCAAAATCTTACGAGTCCTCCTCTTTCTTGTAACAAAAAAAAACAAAAAAATCAAGACAAGGGCTAACGACAACAGCGTGCGTTCCCGGAATTCTTCTTTTCTTTATTTTTTCTTTCCATCCTCTCGTCCCGGCTTTCAGCGGCTGCGAAAGGGCCGAGTCACGAGCCGACTCGCGCTCGCAGGGAGGAGTGAGCAGCATATCACGCGATTCCGCAATCATACCCGGCAAGGTAACATGCACTCGCGTTCTTATCGCGACCCGCAAAGTGAAATTATTCGACGCGAGCCTCTGTTTCTGATACGGAGGTTTGGCGAGGCGCGCGACGCGTTTGGCACACGTTAAGGGAGTTTCGAAGCGGTTTGGACGACGCCTCCGGGATAAAAAGTGGCCTGATGAACGCTTATCGGCGCATTCAGCGCAGCGAAAACACCTGCAAATCGCGAGACACATACGTACGAAAGATAATTTGTGACGTGCGAGATGCGCCGGCCGATTGTCACCGCGAGAAATGGGTTAACAAAGAGGCTATTTTCGAGCGTGAAAGCGTGAGCCGGAAGGTAATCGAGGTTAATTAACCTCCGGATTAACGACGTGCTACTCTCCCTGTAGATTTTACAAGACTACTTGTGTGTGCTGTACATGGAGATTTAATTTAGTTAACCAGGATTATAGTATTAATCGATACAACTAGGGATTATATAGGCGGTTAAACGTAAAAAAGTATTCGCGGTTCAAGAAAAAAAACTTCGCAGCTAATGAAAAATAATCAGAATACAAATGCAAATCGAGGAAATTCGTCAGTTTTCATTTCGTTTGCAAAATTCTATTTTTCAATGATTATTGCAATAAACGTAATTCAACTACGAACAATCAATAGTTAAAGAATTTGCATATTGTATTCTAGTTGCGATCGAACAAATATATATATGTGTAAAAAATGTACATACATATATACGTACATATATAAAGTTCTCCATGCCATCTGCCGTTGATTAATAATTAAATGAAATGTTTTATCGTTCCACTGTGCAAAATATATATTCGTTCAGCAAACGGTGTTTCCAACGTCGCTCGCTCACGATTCTCGACTCACTTTTTTTAATAGAACGTCGAATCTAAATGGCCACCCTCGCGAGTTTCGCGTTTTAAGACCGAAATTGATTTTTATGTTCGTGAGCCGAAAGAAACCAGAGAGCGCACATCTGTGTTGTGTGTGGCCGATCGTGTCGGTATTTCTTAACGAGGGTATACTTTTTCAGTCATTAGGCGATCGCAATCGCGCTAACCATTGTGATTACGCGACGACGTTGGTGCACGGTACGTCGTTGGAGGCTCACGTGCCTAAGTGGCCCCAGCCGCGCGGTTTCGTTGTAACGAACGTACACATGAGGATATAGGGGAATAAAGGGGGCTAAAGACCGTCGTTACACCCCTCTGGTGAGAACACAGCCGGCGTATCGGGAGGGCGTGGAGCAGATGGAGAAAGAAGGTGCTGGTGTTTGCCACGAAATCTCGAGCCGATGCGCGATGTGCATGCATACGTACGTACGTCGACCCGTTCCCCGATGTCTGAACCGATCGCGAGATTGGCCGAGAACGAGGAGAGAACCTGCCAATTATGACGGTGTAATTAATAGAAATTACTGGTCATCGACGAGAAACGTTTGATGGAAACGCGAGCGTTCTGTTTCAGGCGAGGCCTAACGTCAGATTATGCGCTATCACGTCGCTTGTTCAGTCCGACGGCTGCTAAGTCCCGCAAAGGTGAACATTATGCGCGATACGAGCAATCTTAAAAATTATTTTCAGCGGGTGAAAACCCGATGAAAGCTAACGATTAAAGTGTGCTTGTTTTAAGCGCGCGTAATCAAAAACTTAAAATGCGGCAAAAAAAAAGGAGATTTATAAAAAGCAATTTTTGACATTTTTTTGCTGTGACATTTGCATGGTCGTACCGACCATGTCTTTCTCGAGCATTCGGATATTCCCGACGGATAAATGGTACCATCTGGCGAATTCGATCGGTCTATAAATTATCGAGACACGACTATCGACTTGTTCGCCATATCATCGATAGCACGTCATCTGACGAAAATCAAGAGTCAAATGTCAAGCACGCTATTATTTCAAAATTTTTCTCGATATAGTGATAAAAATCTAAAATAAATATAAACCGTATAAACACGTGACGGGACAGTACAAAATAAAACTACATACTTTTCTGCCGTTACACATGTTCGTGCTTGGAAAAGTACAGAGTTGCAGAATTTAAGTAGATGGGACGAAAGTTGTGCTTATCGTAAAACTTCGCGAGCATGAAAGAAACATTATCACAAATATGAGCAATCCCTTTGAAAATCGTTTACGACGTAGTCGATTTAGAATATTGCTCGCACATATAAGGTAATCGAGGTTAATGAAAAAACAAAGCGATTGCGAGACACGCAAACTACTCATTCGTATATTCTCTCGTTACTTTTATAAAAAGCATACAAAAGCATGCAAAGTATACAAAACAAAACGTGCTACTTACTTCACAATGTAGAGAATATCCGATGACTTTATTATTGCCCATCAAAAACCTGAAACAATTATATAATACGTACATATTTATTGAAAGAGAGATTTCAAATAATATTTTGTTATTGGGACAGACACGTATGGTGTCGAGATCGCGCACATTCAAACTGAACAGATGTACAAAAGTGAGCGCACACGTTCAGGGGGAGGTTTTGAATTGTGCATCTCTCGGCAAAATAGAAAATCTTGCTCATTAAAATGTGCAGCGGGTGAGCATCCGACATTCTGTAATATTAATCGAACGGCGAGCTCTGGAGGTGCGGAGATCTAAATCCACTTTCCAAACAGGTGGGGGCGAGAGAGTCGTTAAAATTCAATTCCAGCGTGAGCATTAGGCCGAACGAGTTAAACGCGCACACGTTCGAGTCCCGAAGAACGTTGTTCCCGCGCGTGACTGCTGGTAAGGTCAGCGACTTGTGCCGTATGAGAAGCTAGAGAGCGCGTACCCAAGCATTTTCTACCCCCTTTTTTCGCATACGGCGCGGCGAAACGTCTACCTTCCGACGTTTTATGTACCTCTATCTACTTACATGCGTGCTCGACCATGCATATGCGCGTACGCGTTATTTATTCGTTTGTCCGGAACACCGGGTATTCCGGCGTACATCTCTATCGCTGTTTTATTCGAGATATATACATACTCTGTATAGGGAGAGGTGTCTCTCCCAATCTCTCCGTGTCTCTCCGTGTCTTTCCGTGTCTTTTGAGACAGGGAGAGACAGGGAGAGACAGGGAGAGACACGGAGAGACCTCTCCCTGTCTCTCCTTGTCTCTCCATGTCTCTCCGTGTCTTTTGAGACAAGTAATTCTTGTATTTTAAGATTCAAGATCTCAGGATTGATTGAACCAATTTAATTCGTACTTCTCGCAATCGAAAGCTCGTAATGACATTAATTAAGACAAATAAGGTTAAATTTTTGAATAGAGGTGTAATTGACGAGATATTTTGTATCAAAAATGTAGCGAGGAAAAACTCGGGATAAGATATACGGTAGCGTCAAGACAGTGACACTCATTCGGCGGATACTTTTATGTACTTGGCGTCGAGACACGTTACCGCGTCTCTTGATATATAATAACGATATTTAATATTGAAGGATCAAACACATTTAGCAAATTAAACTAGGATTCGTGTCAAACGCTTTTAGCAAATTAAACACACACACATGTCGATGACAAGAAGATGTAGTTTATAAATCAGATAAGTACAAATAAACTTCTCTTTGGTATTTTATTAAAATTCAATTGAATTATATTTTCTATTAAAAATATATCTTTAAACAGTTCGTATGCGAAAGCAGCGCGATAATTAAAATCATCTTGAGCTTCTATGCGTCAGTATATATACGATCAGCACAGGCGAAGATTATTATTTTACGAGGTATCATTTGCGTTTCTCAGAGCAAAGCAAACGCATAAACGATACAATTAATGGGTTTTCAGCGGCAAGATTGAAACCAGCGCGGAATTTCGAGGATTAACGCTCGGTTAAGCTTATGCACCGGGGAGCAACGACTCGATACGAACAGTGTAACCGTCGGCGGTAAAGTAAACGCTCGGTGACGAATACCAATGAACCATATACATCTCTATTTACACTCGCGTGCTATGTACGCCCTGCGCGCATTGGTTGTGGAGGCCGTTGCGTAGGTACATCAGCTTTGCTGGCATACCCCCCGAAGTACATACCTACGGCATACTCGTGTATGTATATATATATCAGACTGACGTGACGCTCGGGGACAACAAAACGAGTCCATCCCCGCTCCCAAATGCTCAGGAACTTAAATATTTATTGGAATTTAAAAGTTTTGCTCCTCGGAGTATTTAAGAGTTTGCCGAAGCAATAACGGGGGCGGGTTCTCTCGCGATGAACACGAAAACGTGTACTCCGTGAAACACCGCTGCTGTCCCGTTTACGGTTTTCCGTTTCTTGTTTTCCTATTCTCCACGCGAAAGAATGATGGGTACGAAAACCTACGGAGCGCCGGTAAAACGACCGACAACAGACTCTCACGAGGAAGAGTCCTTTCGTTTTCTCCGCAGCGTGTTGCTTTGTCTGGTGCGCTTCTCGAGGAGTTCGCACATCCATTCTTAAATAAAGAACATTTTATGAGACTTGCCAATCTTTAATTTGTGTGTGGAAAATTTCTAGTTTTCAAGTTCTTATAACTTTTCGCACAGCGTGACGCTGTGTTCTAAGTTTTGAAGATGGTAAAAGACCAAGACGACGCGAAATCGGCAAAATATATACCGCGACTTCTCCTTCGACGTTCCGTATTATTATCTTGATAACGAGGCCGCCTAAAGTTGTTGGAACTCTTGAAGCGAGTTGAGTGCGTTTCAACTGGATGCATTCTAATAACAATTCGCAAGCGGCGTTAATCGCCGACGATGGAGAAGGACGCCAAATGCCGGATGCGCCTGCACGGTCGCCCGGCGCGCTTCCGCTTCTCTAAGCGGGAAAGTGTGAACGATAGCGTTACGGATGAACGGAAGCAGTCGCCTTCTTGGCGCAAGCTCGTCACCCCGAACCTTCGTCGAAGCTAATAATATCCTCGTCATCGAGGAGAGCCTCGGACGCGACTAGTACCACATATTGGATCGATAATTCGACGAAGCTATCGGTCAGAACACGTGACAAAAATTCCGTCTCGACAGAAATCGTGTGAGAACTGCGATATTGCTGCTACTGAAAATGGAACAGAATTCTATGTTCTTCTAATAACTTTTCCTACTTGGTGAAATAAACGGTCGCGAATTATAACTTTTTTTTTTTTTCAAATGCGCTGGATTTTCTACCTATAATTTACACACACTTGCTATAGGTGTACTTACATTTGATTACGTTATCTTTTACGTTAGAAGGTGATCGCACGTGCGCGATAGATGCGCATAAGAATGATACCAGCACTCTATATATGCATGATGCATAAGCGATATCTCTGGAAAGTCATCTGACAATGCGCGCTCCGTTTATCTTCAGAATTTCCATTTAAGCACTGTGCTGAACATTTTAATACCCTTTGGACATTTTAATTATTCGACGAGTGGCAGGAAACGCGGGGTTATTTTCGGAGGAGAGCGTTTCATCGAGTAGTAAACCAAACGGAAGAATGCGATTTTACGTTGGTCGATCACAGAGACCGTTTCATCCTACCAATAGTCGTATGAAGGTATCCAGAAAGGAAGAGAGCTCCGAAGAAACAAGAGAGAGAGAGAGAGAGCGAGAGAAAGAGAAAACATCATTTTTATTAGGCGCTCTGAGTACAATCTTCTCAAGCGCATAGCCATTAAAAAAAAAAAAAAAAGGGCAAACAAGAAATAGTTAAACACAAACAAAATTCGATTATAAATACAAAAAAAAAAGAAAAAAGTGCATAAAAATAAAAGGAAATACAGAAAATGCATAAATATGAAAATACAAAATATGATAAAAATATAAAAACACAAAATATGAAAATAGTAAAAGTGCATAAAAATAAAAAAAATGTAGAAAAATAAAAGAGAGAGAGAGAGAGAGAGAGAAAGCAAAGAACGAAGAGCAAAAAAAAAAAAAAAACGCGGTCGGCTTTGTAATGCAGAACGACTCAGCGCGCTCGTGCGATCACAGAGGACGGGTGCGGTTTCGGTGTGTTCGACTTCCGGACGGTCACGGGGGAGAGGAAACGAATTGTCACGCGGATTGTCGCTTTAACCAAGATGAAACGCGAAGGTCGTAACCTTAACGAGACGGAAACCGGGCCGTGACGGGGGCGGCGGTAAATTTAATTAACCTAGAGCTCCCCGCTGGGGGTTGCCGCCGTTGCTGCCATCGCCTCCTACGTATGAATTGTAAAACCGCGCGCGCGCGCGCCACGCAAATAACTCTGAGGATATTAAAAGAGCGCGCCGGAAGCGCAAATGAAACGGCGCGGGGTTGTTGCGCGACGCGATAAACGCGGGAGTGCGGAAAAAGAAGAACCAGGGATCCTTTGATACGGCGATGACTCGTCGATTTAGCTCGCGCCAATTAACGCGTATCTGCGCCGCGAAATTTGCATCACTCCCCGCTGTGATCGGGAGAAAATAGAGACGTCACGAGTCGCGTATCAGATCGTTATAGAACACACCGCCTGCAACTACATTCGCGACTTTTACGTTAATTACACGGCGGCGGTTTTGCATCGTGACACATCGCTCTGTCTCTGCGCGTAATAAAGTATCGCTCTGTATTCGCATATACAGGATCTATCAAACAAGTCCCGCGCTTTTTTCTCGATCCTTAACAATAAGACATGGTTGTGAGTGAATATCGATAAATATTTCAACAGTACAGCATCGATCAATTTTAAATTTAAATGACCGGAAATATAAAGAATCTTTTTTAAAAGAAATATAACCGATAAAATATCGCAGACTAGTCTGCGGCTTTGACACTTGGCATAAAGATGTTGAAAATAAAAAGAATATTTCAATATCTTTTTTTGTGTCTAAAATTTTAAAAGAAAGAGACTTGTGTGCAACTTTTGATTAAGCCTGTACATCGCAGAAAGTATCGCGTTTTCGTCGAGGCTCTGATTCCTTTGCATTTCGTACAACCGTAATCAACGACAATAACCATCGATCTTGCGAAGCTGCTGCGCTTCCTCCGTCTCGCGGAAAGACGGCAAGGAAAAACGTTCTGTAATCTTGATCGGGCTGTTGGGTAGAAAGCGGCGATAAATACTATCAACCGCGGCGGCTGACACGGTGAGCTACGACGGGCTGTGAATCTCGAGTTTGTACACGGTGAACATACAGTTCCCCATTTATTGTCGAAGTTAATGGATAACTAGAGATGTTTCTGTGTATAATTCCACCAAATAAAAGTTTTATGTTGTGACATCGTGTCGCAATATAAATGCAGGAAAAAAACAACAATACTGATCAAAAGCGGAGACAAATAAATACACAATGCATTTACAACTGCAATGTTGACATAAAAATGATACGTAATGGTCAATTAATCTTGTGGACATTTTACATCACCGTATGCATCACATTCTGCGCACTTGCGCGAAATGCATTAAATGCGTAAAGCCATTTGCGTTTGATAAAATTAATGGTTAAATAGTCATAATCGAAACGCCCGGTAATTTCATCATTCGTTAATTCCAACGTGCGATTGGGAAGATTTCCTGAATATTGAAATAAAAACAGCAGATGTTATATGATGTAAAGTTTTGACAACGCTACGTCGTCGTACATCGTTAAAAAAGAAGAAGAGTATTAAATTAATGTCGAATACGAAAGCAGAAAGATACGTACGTGGTTTTCAGTAAGGGAGAAAAAAAAGTTCCGGCAGCGGGGAATAATATGCACGGACGACGGTCGGAATGCAAATGGCCGATGCAGTCCATTCGTGAAACGACGGTGACATTATGGTGACGTCATGTTGACGTCAAGGCGACATTCAAATCGCGGATTCAGACGTCAAATAGCTTTTTTGCCCGCGAAAAAATAGCGTATGCAAATCGCGCCGCGGAAACGCTCGGCGGATTTTCTTTCATAAAATTCGCGCTACGAGAATCCGCCAGAAATCTCTGTCACGCGTGTTTCAGGCTCGAGTTACTTTGCTTACTTTTCCGCGTTCGCTGTCCGCTGGTGCGCGAAATATCATTCGAATCCATCGTGGACGCGAGAGCACGAGTATCCCTATCAGAATTCGTAATTAAACTTTTCAAAGCCTCGCCGTGATATCAATGCGCGCGCGAATCTCGGGACTGATGTAGCAATATGAAATATGAATTAATCGCTTTATTATAAATTCCCTTCGATATCACGAAGATTGTGATAACGTTACAGGAACCGAATTCGCTCGTATTGGCACAGCGCGCGTTTTCAACAATCGAGCAAGATCAGTATCATAGATTTTTCTTCATTCGGACTCTCTCAAATAAAGATGATTTCTTTCCCAGTCGCGTTTTTTTCATTCACGTTACTGACAGTTACGCTGACAGTCGCGATTACATTGTTAAATAATTTAATTAAGCGCTCTCTAGACGCGCGTTAAATCTTTCTTCTTCCAAGGCTGACCTCTCTCTCTCTCTCTCTCCTTTCCGCCACTTTCAATTTATTTAGCAAGCTTTTACGCTTTAGCTTATCGTATAATCCGCTATCCGTCCGCCGTTGGCTATTTATTTGCGCGCATTTAACAACTCTGATCGAAATAAAGAAGCTTTAACGCACTTCGTTCGTCGTTAAACGGTTTATTTCACATCTTTTTACGATTCTCCTCTTTTTTTTCCTCCATTTCCGCTTGAATGCCTTTATTTCATCGTTTGATCGCCACAATATCTAACACAATTAATGGCAATATTCCTTTCTACGTATTACTTTATTGTGCGGCTTAACGAGCTCTCGTTGGCGATGTTAATTACTAATGAAAAATGATCAGTGCGTTGTCAGGAAGTGACGCGGAGACTTTGCGAGTGGCTATGATAATTATGAAGATAGCCCGCGCGCGCGATTATTAATATTCATTAAAAGTACAACGGCGGAACTTTTGAGTTACGGAAACAAGAGAAAATACTTTCGTTTAAGAAGCAACACCTCGAAAAATAATGTCGCCGCGTCAAGTTTCGTGATGAAGAGTAACCATCGCCGATCGTAATGAGCGAATATAAGTCAACTGAATCGCGATCGTTATACATCATGTTCTCCCTCGTTTTTCTCCCTTTTTTTCCTCTCTCCTTTTTCTGATATTATTACTTGCGCGTACACGCTCTTGTGCGATGCTTTTCCCAACGCGGGAAACCGTCGGATACGGTTAACGAGTTCGCCTCGACGCCAAGTCCGCACGACTGAAAACTTTTGCATTGTAATACGAAGGAGACTCTACTGTCTTCCTTCGTCTGTTCTATGCTGTATTCTATCTCTCGTTCTCTCATCTTCCTTCCGCAGCCTCTCGCGTCTCGTCCAGGTTCGCCACAGACGCCAAAGACTCCTCCCCTTTTTCATTCTCACGCTCGTCGTCACTGACGGATCTCTCAGTAGATACTTCTCTTCTCTTGCTTTGAAGAAATAAAATGACAAGATAACGATAATATGGTATTTTTTTATTTTTATTATTTATTTTATTCACGTTACGTAAGTAGGTATATTTTAGTTTCTTATTTTTAGCGTTCTTCATCATTTCTTTCTATTATTTAATACATTTTCCTTTTATCTATTTAATTATCATTTCTTTCTGCGTTTATTTCAAACTGTTAAAATTTGCCACCTTTGGCTCTCGTTTCCATCTTGTCTGTTTAACGTGCACGATGACGTAAGACACTCGTGATAATTAGGCGCGAGTCCCCTCTGCCCTCCGTCTGGTAAATACCGTTGAAAGTTTCTGACGTCGTCGTCGGTTCAAATCCCAAGAAGATCCCCAGTGCGATATCTCTCTTAATCTCACCGAGTCCCCCGTTAATTTCGAGTAGATGCGCCGTGAGTTGCACGAAGCCGGGCGTCGTCGTTAAGCGTTCTTCAGGACGTAACGGCATCAACTTGTACGCCTTTCTAGGATGATAGAAACGCGGACCTCGGAGCGCTCTCTCTCTCGGAGTTTCTATTATCCGTCCCATCCGTCACGAAAGCTTTGTCGCCTGATGCGGGCGTGTCGCCTGCGTGCGCGAGTCGTAAATCTCGCGCGAGTAGGTGCAAGCTGTAAAATCTTCAAAGTTGTTCTCTGTCAATCCCAACTCTAGTCCAGATAAGCTACACGCTTTTGTCATGACGATGGATGTGCGGGGAAAGTTTGATAATAAGCAAGATTGCAAGCGGAAAAATATTATCTTTATCCTGAAAATTACGCAAAACTCGCACGTCAATCTAGAACATCTTATTAAACGTCAATAGGTTTCTACGCAACAGAGAGATTAAAAATAGTTGCTTACATGTACACGCGAAATGGAATTGTGCCTGTTTCTCGGTATACGATAACAATCGGACATGTAATTCCACGCATGTTAACCGCAATATTGTACCTTGCTTTGCTGTTAATATATGTCGATTATAAAGCAAATGGCGTGTACGGCTTATACGCTTGAAAGGTAAGCAACCACATTTGGTAACTGTAGACAGTCCGAGTTAATTAACGCGAGAGCGTATACGAGTTCAGTTACAAGAATAATTTAACAAACACGGCTAAATAAACGTGTTGATGTAAAGACAGTAACTTAATAAACATCTTGTATGTACCAAGAAAATACTTTATCTGAATATACTTCTGGATGCGTGTAAAATTTGTTAGTTTTTAACTGAATAAAAAATTTGAAAAATATATCGCAACAAATGTCATTGAGCGAAGTACACACCATGCGCTCTATTCATCAAAAATGCAAAAGACACGCCAACAGTAAACATATACATACGTATCGGAGGAACGTAATGTCCAACGAGATCGAGCTTTAACGAAAGTAGTTTCGCGTTAAACTGCTGCCTTCTGTGCAAAGTTCTAAACAACCGATAATAGCAATCTATTAATCGCGATAATAGTAGCCTATTGAGTTGTAATTCGCGAATATCAGCTCGTAGTAACATATACGATCAATAAAATTTAGCTACGTTATACAGGAAGTATAAAGCAAATGGCTGTTTCAATAATATCACACAATAAAAAAGAATTAGTTGTTTAAGCGTGTATTAATACAAATGATTTTTTTTATAAACATTGGAGTTTTAATTAATAGATTTTAATATTTGTAACAATATTTTGATATTTGTATTTAAAAAAACCCGAATATTTAGCTGTATTATTTTCACTGTACACCAAAAGTGTTCAGTAAATTACATTGGCGGCATATTGAAATTTAAACCAGATGCATTTCAGGATTAAAAGTTATAAACCGAGAGTAATAGAAATAATTGCGAGGAAAAGCATATTTACCTAATTTTGAAAATTGGAATAACCGCTTGTAGCACTACCAGTTACTGTGCACTCTATACAATTAAACCTGTACGATTAAACTAGAAATAGCATTTTTAAACAGAATAACAAACAGAATTTTTCAGGATAGAATGTACACAATTTTAATCAATTTTTCAATAATATAAAGATTACTAACATCATAAATATTTATCAGAAAATAAAAATTTGTGAAAAATATACTAAAATGGTTGCTATTCGTTGGCGATTAAATAAAGAATTATTTTGTAATTTATAGAAATATATTCTTTGCTATATGTATACAATTGAAGCGACTTGTACTTTTTGTAATGAAGCAGTAATTATTGTGAAGATTCAAGTTTTTCTTCTTATCTTACGACTCAATTATAGATATCTCTCCTTGTATAGATTAAATCGCTACGAGGTAGGAAGGCAGGAAGCAATGGAGCGATAGGAGAACGACGAAGTGATCCAATAAGCAACTACAGATTCTATGAATCTCTCGATCCTATTGTTTTCAAGAGAGTACAAGAGACTAAGCGTTTGAATGTGTGTGATCATTCAGAGCGTTTGCGATTGTTTCCCCTTTTAACAATCAAAGTGCGCGTCTTCTCCGAATCATAACCCATACATAATGAATCTTATACAAACTGTGTTTCAAAGATTACTTATTAAATCTAACAAAAATTTAAAAAAAGAAGATGACAAAATTATTAGTACATTCTGTTTCGTATTTATGTGTTAAAAATAGTAAAAAAATAATTCCGACTAACTCTAAGGTTTAAATGAAAATGAAAAACTGATATGTGTTTTACTTAATTTTATAAATAACTGTTTTTTGCCTAATCGCCGTGAAACACCCGACTAGTAATTAAATAAGCTCACAATTCGCTGTTGTGATGTCTCGACATTGAAACAGTCAGCGCACAGCGACGAATGTATGAAATGCTGTATATGCTCTCAGAATAGAATGTTCTTCGCGTAATAACGAACTAACTGCATTATTCGTGTAACGTGATTTAATATCTTGGCACAACTGTACGTTGCCAGGAACGCAAAGACAATCCTATTACAATGCGCCTGGCAAGTTCCAGTTTCATGTATCAAGGTGAAACAATGGGATCGAGGATTTCGTGGGATCTTTATGTACCGGCGCGGCAAAATTCCCGTTGCATCTTGTAACTTCGTGGCTCTTCTCGCAGGCCACGTAGGCATCGCAACAACTTTGCCCGACTGCTTGGACGCGTTCTGGACATTAAAAGCGCGCGCGGGCAACGTACGACCCGGCTAAATTTATCCGCGAAATACTGAACATTCCCCGCCGCACCAGTAGAAAACGACGCTATATGTACAGCCGTTCGTGGCGCTCGTTTATAGGGCTCGTCGCCCCGTTATTATCGTGGCCGAGAGTTACGAGCATCGTCCGGTCGTGTGCCATTGTCGACCTCGCCAGACCACCTTCTTGCCTTCGACCGGAGATTCTGAATAAAAAATAATTCTCTCGTAAATGTTGTTAGAATGTATTTAGAATCAGACGCAACGAAAATACGCACGATGTGAAACGTATTTAAATTCGTTCAAACAGAATAACATATTACACTAATGTTCTTCATGGAATACTTTATCAATTTTCTCTCGATTTTTTCTTGCCCTCTGATTTTATCTTCGTTTTAATATAAGTTACATAAGAAGAGAGAAAGAGAAAGAAAGAATTTAACGTCATAATATCTCGTAAGACGAAAGAAGAAAGCGAGTTCCCAAGGTAGCTCTTCTCACATAAACCCGAATCTTTCCGACCGCCCTTTGGCATATATATATATATATGAGCAATGCGTCTCGAGATCCCGACTTTTAAAGATTCTCAAAAACGAAGGGTCCTTTTTATTATATTAAATTGAATACCAAGATTCCTCGCATTATGCTCATATTGATCCCAGCGCGCGCCACGAAGCGGCGCGGCGTCTTTCAACAACCGTACGACGACGGTCACGAAGTCTCGGCAAATTGTTTGAGGAAGTTTATTCGGTCGTCGAGATCTCTCTCTTTCTTCTTTGGAAAGTGCGGCGCATCTCGCTATTCTCCGAAAGACCAAACTTGACGCGCTTATCGCAACCTTCTCTTTCGGAGGCGCGCATGATGATTTTGCGGCGATGAACTTTCTTTCCGGGGAGAGAGGGAGAAAAGGTAGCAAGTAGATGAGTTTTTCGCGAGACCGCGCGGGTCCCGCATCAGAGCGAAAGCGTGTGTCCCGGATCGGTTAAATAGACGGAGAGATCGACGAGCGTGGATATACGCGTGGCGGCAAATATTTGCCGAGCGCTTTCGTGAAGTCGCTGTGTGTGAACGCGAGACACTTTCTGCCCCAAACGGGAATCTGTTTGCCCTCGAGTAATCACCGTATCTCACCGGTCGATCGATCGAGTGAGTGAGATACGGGGAACGATGCGAGGTGACTCGGTCAAGCACGGCGTTGGAGTACTGACGAGTTCCACGTAAGGAAGAAAGAGGTATCGTTAGCTACTTCTTCAATATCGACCGGTACTTAAACCCCGATGTCATATTTAAGTCGCAGTATAACGTATAACAGTTTCTAGCTTTTGCACACAAGTTTTTCATAATCGTTTTCTGAAAAGATAGCCGTGGAAAAAAAAGTATATTCCTTTCTCCGATATCTTTCGCTACAATGACTGAAACTTGCCTTATATACGAGTGCGCGCTGTCAGTATCTCCGACATAAATAATGAACGAAATATAGACACTTTTCTCTGGATGTTGCATCTCTCCGAGTCTCACGCTGATGATATGGAGAAAACGAGAAGGGAAAAAAAAATACATAGCGAGACGGGAAGGAAACGCTACGATACTCGAGAGAATCGTTTCTCCGGGCGGATACGGAGTATACGCATTAAAGACATTTTGATATTATGCAAATGCGATTAAGCGCGCGGAAGGTAACATGGCACGCGAGCGGCTTCGTCGTTCCCCATGGTCTCCTCTCGGGATACTTTCAGAAAAACGTTGGTGCTGCTGCTGCTGCGCACCCGTTATCGGCGTATTCCACCGTAAATGCTACGCGGCGGATCGCACGTCTCTCGCAAAACGTCTCTCACGCGCTCGCACGCGGCAACGAGTATAAAATCGTTCCGGCGTATGGCGCCGTGCGATATAGTTTCATACATAAAATCGCTGCTTTGATCTGCAAATCGTTTTCACGATAATCTGTTCAGTGACGTAACTAGATGCGCTCGCGTTCGCTATACTCGTCTTTTATTTTCTTCAACTCATCATTGTCGTAAACTCCTATGGAATACGTATAAATAGAACAGCAACAAGGTGTCACAAACAGGGTTTGTAAAAAAAAAAAAATCAGAGCACAAACAGAAAATTCAATTTTGCTTAACAAAAACCGTGTAAATTATGGAGTTGACATCTTAAAACGGATTTTATTGTACGATATCATGTGATTCGCTTCTCTTAATTTTAAATATGACATTTTTATTCGCAAAGTTTTTATGTGTCTCTCCGCTTTGGAAACATTTTACGTTGTATAGATAACTAGGACTAACAGTCTTTCGGTCAGCTGTATCGACCAACAATTACCGACATGTAAACGAGTTCTCAACAGTCAACAAGTGCCGGGACCAACTTCTACTGGCCAACAAAGTTGCGAATCCAGTTTGGGATGAATTCTTTGTTGTCCAACTTTATTAGAAGTCAATGTAAATAGTACTCAGATAGACGCGAACGTTGGAGTGTATGTGCTCGGAGCACAGCTCCATTAGCTGTATATCGTGATATAGAGTACAAGTTTGCCCGTAGGTGGAAGGTCTATACACTGTCTACAAGAGAGAGATACATGCCATTAAACGTAATACGTGCTCGACATATTCACCGCACATTCTCCATTTTGCTTGTCAAGCTTCTGACAGCATTAATTTTCTATTTTTCTATCGCGTTTAATATATTTTTTTCTCATACATTTTATTGTAGTTTTCGCAGTTTTCAAAGCTTATATCATCTTTTTTTTGCCATTCAACGTCTAATAACAATCGCTTCCGCAGTCATGGCACGTTAATGACAAATAGAACTTTACGATCGAGAACATATAGCTTCTATACATTTTACGAGCTGTTCTATTTCCCAAAAGCGAGTTAATGGCCGCAACGGTAATGTTTAGAATAACGTGTTGGAATGTAGTTTAGCAGTTACGGGGCGAGAGTGCGGAAACCTTTCGCGGGACGAGCGCGCGCACGAATTTACCAGCGGGAAAATATTATGCATATGCGCCCGGAAGTGAATCCTCTGCGAGCGCGCGCGGACGTAATGCGTTTATATCGATCAATGGTACGTTATGGGACGCGTAGGATATTAGAATACTTCGCATAACGCTGGGGTTTATACGGAACGCCCTGTACGCGTCCACATACGAAACGCCGGCATTCCATCGATGCCGAAATGTACCTATTACGACGACCACGAGCCCGCAGCTCGTAGCTGCGGCCACAGGCTGGCGAGTCGCGCTGGTCGAACGTGACCTAACCAGAAGCTAACCTCGGGGTCAAAACGGGCCGAACGTTTTGCTGAATAAACTTCGCGTTGGTACGCGCGTTATCGGATTTACGAAAATGTAACCCCACGTGCGCTTGTATATGATGGAAAAATCACGTAAAGGGTTTAGAACAACGCAAACCATCAATACGCGTGTGGTTTTCAAATAACGGTTCGTATTTAAAGACTATTAATGAATTTCGTTGATTTTTACACTCTCAAACTCTCGTATGAGAGATTGCAAAAGTATTTGAACATTTTTAAATAGAACGGTAATTTTTTAATGGTACTCTCGCGCGCGCGATGTTAGTTTTGTGCGATGAATTTTCAAAAGAGAAAAGAGCAAGAAGGAAAACGTAATTTATATATCTGAAAAAATTATATAGGTATTCTATGGAAATATAAAGTTGAATGTGCTTCAATTAAACCACTATCTCTATTTGTAATCGACAAATATAATCTTGATTCTCTCTCTAAAAAATTCTTATAAGAAAATAAAAATCGCAAAGTTTAACAGCTAACGGATAAATTTTTATGTGATTACATGTCGCGAACAGACGACGATTTACACGAAAATCATTTGTACGCTTCGTTACAAACATCGCGTTGCGGCTACGCGTGTATCTTAAAATACGAACCGTTAGATCGTAACTTCACACGTGTGTGCCGGCAAAAGATCTACGACGAGAGGACGAAAGTAGAAAATACGACGGTTGCGGTTCCCAAACAAAATTGTTTCCTTTTTCGTTACTTTCGTCATATTACACAAACATCCATTATCAATAATAAAATCAGGAAGGACAACAGTACGACATATCAACAAATACTCTTGTTTCTGACGTATACGTTTGAGACAAAAATCAAGCTACATTGTATATATTAAATGTTATACAAAGTAATAACAGAATTATATGTGTTATTTTGTATTTACTCCGGTTGACGTATCAAAACTCACATTTTCGGAGTCATATTGCGTAAGCACAACAGATGTATGCGAGTTCGTCTATTTATATTACACGCACACACCGCGACGATGCTTACGGCGGTGAGTAAACGGACTGTAAAAGATATTCAGAGTGCCCGTGTGTGTTCGCGATAGCACGCGTGTTTAACTTAGGTCGAGCTTCACGTCAGAGCAAAGGTAAGTCGAGAGAGGGCTCTTGCATAAAGTCGAGGCAATAAAAATAGTTGTAAAAGTCGGGCGTTACGGGCCACGTATCTCGGCTCAATTTATGCTAATAGAGTTGGCCCGGTCTGGTTGAAGATGCATTACGTTTATCGCGCCGTGCACGCTTCGTGGATACGCGCCGCGAAGTCGCCTTAGAGATGAGACGCGCGCGCGATTCGCTTTCGGTCTCGCGATAAATCGATACACGCGGCGTGTTTCCGCTTTACGCGAAAAAAGAAATTCACTTTCACTCTATTTCCTCCGACTTAATACTCCGGACAGGTGCGATTGAACGTTGCTTTTCTTAGTCATTGTAAGAATGTCATTTTCTTCAGAGAGTTGCGATAATACTTTCTTCTTGCGCGCGTGTGGCAAGTTTTCAAGAACATCTGCACCGGACGCGCCAAGTTCTTCCGGCAAATTTCAGTGTTAAATATTTTACGATCCGATAAAAAACGCAAGTCTCAAAAAGATTTACGTTTGCAAATGGCAGTTTTCGCTATCTGTTCGAAATGCATACCACAAATATGATAAGAAACTAATTGCCACCCAACAACGTTTCTATATTTATTTTCAAATGATTAATTTCATTTTACGTACGCTAATTAATGTTATTTTGCAAAATATATAATTATTCTAATTGTAAATATATACGCTTAGTTACCTCGTTATATTATTTTAGTGTCATTACCTATTCATTTATATGGATAGCAATTATTGCTTAATGTATGTGTTATGTGTCGTTCAAACAAACGTTCTAAAACAATCATTTCTATTCACGAATCATTTATGTTTCATCATTTTCACCAGCTAGCACTCGCCTTGTATATTTCAAAGGGGAATAAATTACTTTGACACACCATATGTATTTGATAAAGTTCAAGACACGTACGCGTTTAAACGGATGTTATAAAAATAAATTTTACGATGTCAAACTTCTCTTTCTCTTTCTAACGTTGCGAGACGTTGTTGAAGTCCCGCACCATATTACATGAGCTCTGTCTATATATCAGTCTACTTCAGCGTTATAGCAAACTAGAACACAAACTAGCTTACTTCTAGTACTATGCTACATGAACGCTAATTGCTTCGGAGAATACATATTGTCACATGTAACAAAGTATTTCGTACCGAGAATTATTCTATGCGGGTGGAGTCGGTTTTAAAGTGTCATATTGTAGAAGAAATTGTCCGTGGCAACTGTTTTCGTTTTTTCGAACTAAATAACAGCCGTGCACGCCACGCGAATAGCGACGAAGCAAGTAACAAAAGAACTTGAAGCGAAAACTCACTTCGCAATCGGAATCCAGAGTCGTTTGTCTCGAAAAGTCGGTAAAAACTAGCCAACATGCTGGTAGTCTTTGCAGTCGCGAGCGCTAAGTATATTTCCGCCAGTCGGAAGTTACTGTTAAGAAGTCGTGAATTTCACTTCGCAACAAGCTATTATTTATTGATCGGCTTGAACGAACGGCAAACGTTTCTTGTTTATTTCAGCCGAGTCAACAAATCCGCCCGTCAGCTTCCCGGATGCTACGGAAAAGTGACTGACGAATATTTATGCTGAACTTATTGCGATGTCTCGTCGAACTTTACAATATCAGCCGGTCCGATGTATAAACCCGTTCGATTTCCTTTTCTTCCTCGTAGACGGAATTGAATATCTTCGGATTAAGATACGGCTCGATACGCCGAATTAAGAAGGACGGAGAGAGAGAGAGACGACGACGACGACCCGGGTAAACGTTTTCGTAGCGATCTGTTTCCGCGCTGTGAGCGATTTTTGCAAGAAGGAGCATCCGTGGTGCGGTTCAGTGACCGTCGTTCAATCTCCAAGCAAATTGAATTTTTTCGGAGATCAAAGAAGAGCAGTATCCTATATAACTAATACGTCGGGATAGAAGGAAAATATCTCATTCTTTAGGCTTATGGAACGGACGGTCCTCTTATATGTACGAAACGCAGCTCATTTTACGAGAGCGTGCACCGGAAGGAACTGCGAAAACTGAACATCGCCCAAAACTTTCGACAGATTGACGACATTATCCGAATCTCATAACGTTTGACACGGCTGATAAAATCGCTGTTCCCGCGCGAATTGACGCGACAAGCGAGCGAAACATTTGCACGGGAATTGTAAAACAATATCGAGGTGTCCCAATTGGAATTGCGCGAGTAACGCGTCGTCATCGTGTCGATTTCTGTCACCAAGCCGATTTCACAAAACAGGCTCTATGTTTATTAAACGCGATATCCCCTCGAGAGGTCTCAAAATTTTTCGCAATTTTATTCCGCCTGACGATCGAAAACAGCGTGCGTGAAACAAACATCGTTTTTTTACATGGTGCTTTTCAAATATTACCGTTATTGTTGCCCCTTTTGCAACTCTCGTTGAAAAATAATGACACGAACGCAATATTTTTTGCGATGACTCTAAAACTGTAACAATATAACAGTTTATTTTCGTTTCTGCTTTCTCATATTTTCACTTACAATGTGGCAAAGATAGATAATAACGTCGTGATTAAAATCTCATCTCTCCGAACTGAACGCGAAAGCGGAAAAAGAGAGTTGATATCTGAACGAATTGTATCGCGTTCTTATTTCTTCGTGAAAGTGCAACCCGAACGTCAGTGTGCTATTTCTCATTACGTTTCAACAGACTCTAAGCGCTATATAGTATCCGCTCTCTATAGCTTGAGTCGAATAACGTTTGATACTTTGTATCCCATCGAGTGACGCACGGTTCTGATGTTGATACCGTTGCCACCATTGTGAGCGCACCTGCCTAACTCCCGACGAAGATACAGGAAGAGAGCAAAGGCTGATACAATTGCTAGCTAAACTCGCGGTAGGAACGATGTGAAAAATCGTCGTATTTCGCACAACAATGACGAGAGGTCGAACTGCGGTAGCGGTTACCGCAAAACTCGCGAAAAATTAACTCTCCAAAGTCCATCGGCGCAATTTCGGTCGTCGTGATTGCGCTTATTGCTACAGGTAGTTGCGACGCAATATTTTTTGTTTCAAATATTCCAAAATCATACAAAATATTGTCGAAAACAGTTGGTTCGTTGGTTTTGGGTTCTCGACATTTTTGGAAAACTCTATGAGACACGCTGTATTTATGTCTAAAATATTCGAAATACTCAAATTTTTATTTTTTATGAATAAACAAATTTTATAATTAAATAATAATCTTATAATTAAATGTATTTTCGCGATGAAATAAGAGGCGGATTAATTATAAACTGTTTTTTTTTTTTTTTTTTAATGATAATGAAAAATTTCTCCGCTGTCATCAGACATCTTATTAAAGAGCAACGATCGCAAAAGACGACAATTTGGAAATGTTTTTCTGGAAAGACGACAATTTTTCTTAACTCCAAGTTTGACATCACGTCGCACTTGGCATATCGTCTGTGGATTTATCCGCGAACTCTAACAGAACGCGCCAGAGAAACTTGTTCGCGATAAAAACTTATCGGGCCGCCACGCCACGATGCACAAGTAAATTGTTGCCGAATTCGGTGGTCCCGCAGAATTCGCTATGCCGGGGGCGACTGCCTCCAAATCCCAAACCGAAGCCCCAGGAGGAGAGCCTGTACCAAGTACCGTGCAATTTGTAAAAGTGCATCGGCGCGCGAGTCCATCGTCCAAATGAAAAGCGAGCGCTACGTGGCGCGCGCCCTTTCCTACCATCTTCGCCTTTTACACTTGCCCGTGCTTCCTCGAACCGAGTTAATTAAGGAATACCTTCTACATCGAAGCTAATATACTCTGAACAGACCGAAGACGGGCGGACTAAACGTGGCCGCGAGATGGAACGTCCGTACAATTTCTTAAGTAACAACAGATGCGCTTAACGCCGTCCGTTTCGTCCGTATTCGCCGTGTATTCGCTTATGAATAGAAACTTCCATTTATTAAATATTTACTGCATAAGTATTTAACATATCCGAGATGTTAAAGCTCTTTCTCATACGTGAAAACTTAATTATTTTATTATTTGAGAATAATATCTTATTACCATTAGATAAAATCTTCTTCATCTCATTCTCTTTTTGTTTGAAGTGTATAAACAAGATTAATATGAATTAATTCGAAAAATATACTTAACTCATTTTTTAATTCACTGACTTAGAATACAAGTCTTTGTATGTATTCATTCTTGTGTATAAATATGTTACATTGACAATTAAGAATTTTAGCTAGATTAATAGTTTTCGTTTAAAATCTCTCATGATAATGCCAACTCTTATGACAATTACGACAAAGTGCAATATTAGATTTTTCAATTGTATTAAGTCCCAAATATTATTTTCAAAAGAAGACGTGACAGAAGTTAAAGATATTAAAGATTAATTGCATGGTATAAGAGAAAGAATATCTTTCATATTAAATTATCTGCTTCGAGAAATTAAGACTCGATTAATTATGCATAAATATCAGAAGATATTTAAATCTGTACTTTGTCAAATTAAAATAAAATTACAATTAGCACATAAATTTTGAGCACAAAAACAACACATGTTAAATTCATTCTATAAAAAAATTTTGTTTTTAAAAGCTCAACATGTGTGCCGTCAAACAACCGCGTAAGAAATTGAAATTGCTTCATGCGCGAAATAGTCATTTTTCCGTGACTCACGGCTCCCGGAGGCAATTTTCAATTCGTCATTGTCCTCGACGAGTTCATAATCTTGACCCATCGTCTGTTAATGATCAGGTACGATGCCATTGTTCTTGAAGTGACGCTCGATGCGGGGAACGCGATAACAAGTGTCGACTGATACCGACGACGCGGTAGGGACGGATATAAAACAGACAAAAGGGAGCGAATGAGAAAAAAAGTTGCAACGACGCGACTTTGTAATCGCACACTTCCTCCTACGATGCCATTAACCTAACCGGGCCGTTCTCACGGGCTGTTAATACCGCGACTCACTGTACGCGGGGCTGCGCTATTTAACATCGTGCGGAAGGAAACTATTGCGGAGACGCGGCGTACAAACGTTGACCTTTGCTCTTTAAAATGCATCCGTTTGAGGGAGGCTAAGATTATTTTCTCAGCAGTTTTTTGCGCTCAGGTTTATATTAAATTAATTATAATCAATTATAAGGATCTATTTTTTGTACAAAGATCTCCGTTTATTATATTGCTCGATCGATATGTCAAGCGCTTATAAAAGCGCTTTTAAAAGATTCTATTAAATTAATTATAAATAATATCAGCCGTTTAAAAACATTAATTTATGTTTGAAAACTTTATATTGTGAAAATGAAAATTGTATAGATAAAAGAAATATGAAACAATTTTATTTTTTATTGATATTATTTTATTTCACTGTAATTAACACGCGATCAGATTACAGAGAGATTGGAAAACGGATATCGATGTATCGAACACTACGTGTTCTTCGATCGATAGTTACTGTCAAGATAATTGCGTACGTGTGGAAACCTGTTCGCGTAAGCGCTATCGCAATGATCCATGATATTTATCATCATCCGTGAACGAGTATACGAGCAGTAATTCCACGAAACGATGGCTTCGAGAGTTTCATCTTTCCTCCGCTCGTCCGTTGAACAGGTTTCGCACGGGTTGGCAAAACCGAGTTTTCCGATCACCCGACGGAAATCCGCAAGATATCGCGAACGCAGCGTACAAGATAAATCGATTGGCGATTTTCGAAAATCTCTCAAACTTTGATGAACGTATATCGAAACGTCTCGTCTTCATTTTGCAGAAATCGCACAATCGCCGTGCGTTATAAAAAAAAAAAAAAACAAGCGATATGTTTTACACTAGGATGAATTTGTCCCGCGTGAGAAGAACGTTTTCTATTTGCGCACACAATAGCCGCGAGTATGAACACTCACGGGTGTGCGAAGAGGAAGAGCAAAGAATCTCGCACTCTTCTAGTTCTCAGACGATACAAGCGGGCGGATAAGTAGACTGCTGATATTTGATCATCTCACGTAACAACACACCTGGGCAATGTCGCGTCTCGACACGCACGAACTGTTCAACATACTTTTCATGAATCATAGAGACAGGATCATATCGACGGGACATCAACATTTATATCTGCGTCTAATCATTCTAAAGGGAGAGAGAAAAGGCTTTTTCACGCAAAGGATCGGTCTTTTAATGACGCGCGGTTACTCGGTCTTCGCTTTCACCCTTTCTCCATCAATCACTTATCGCAAAGCCTGTGGATCTTAGTTCGTCTAATCGCACACCGCAAACGACACCGGAGCCCAAATTACCAGCATCGTCCTACGAAGCCGCGTCCATAGATAACCGCGTCGCTTAACGAGCAGCTAGTCGAGCAGATCTAGTTTCCAGTCCGGATGCGGCTCGTGTTCCATTGACCGCGACGTTATTGGCTCTTCGAATACACCGCGATTCCGTAATTTTCATTAAGCTCGGCATACTTATTTTCGCACAAACGAGAACAGAAATTGCACTGCTGAATTCTCGTTGTTATTTTAAAACAAAACATTATAGAGAACGGAACCAAACGGAGCTAACGTTTACAATACAATTCGTACATATGAATTATTATATTTTTCATCAACGTACAGTTAAAAAATTTTTAAAAATTTTTCTATACACTACTTTGCTTTCACATTCATATTTTTCATGTAATTTATATTGGAAAAATTAAATTATCTGCAAAAAAAGTTTTGAATCTTCTCGTGAAAATTGTGCGCGATGCTACTTTGTGCGCGGCTTTTCTCTCATGAGACCGAGAAATGCATGCGCAAGAAAACACGAAGAGACACACTTTAGCTCACGTCAAACGTCAAAGTTACGGCTACTCAGGACAGAAATCTGTATGCTGACGATTCGCGAGCCACAATAGTCTGTAAACGATGGTATCACTGCACATAGTGCACATCACGACAACGTCTCCCCTCATTCTTTCTTTTTTCCCTGCCTTTCTTCCCCTCATGTCTGTTATATTTACGTTGCGATATCCGGCAGTTCGATCGGGCTATCTCGGATGTCAAAACTGTCGAAAGAAAAACAAACCGTATCTGCCGTCGTTTGAGTTTAATGCACTGTACGGTCCGCGCACGCAACTACCGCAAGAAAGGAAAGTAATTCACCCTCAATAAGAGTTCCGATGTACAAACTTACAAACTTACACGATTTTTCCTAACTATGTTGCGCAATACATTTGCGTCTCTTTCTGACGAATTTCAAATAAACGTTTAAACTTATTTGATGTCAATATAAATATTGCGCAACTGTGTATAATATTATTTTGTCAAAAATTATTATTTTTTTTTTGCTCTACATATGTATTTGATATTAGAAATTTTTACTGCTACATAAACGTTATTGTTTAGTCAGTTTAGTGCGATGGGGCTTCTGGATTTATTTCTCTCGTATTTTTTTAAATCTTTGCGTTGTTTACGCGTAAAAGTGGAAAAACACAAAACTTTAACTTTATTGCCTTCGTCTTTCACAACACCACCATTATGCGCGTTTAGCTAAATTACCGTTGCAATCTAATCCATTTAATCTGCAAGCACGAAAGGTAATCAGGTGTAACCAGGATGAAACTGCCATGATACTCGGATATGATGAAGTAATTCGATATTATGCACGGTTATTAATTGTTGTTCATTTATATAAAACGGAAATGGATATTTCTAAACAAACAAATGGTTGAAACGTAATTGATTGCTATTGTTTAGATATTGCCTGTACCGTTTCGCTTTAAATGTCAGAGTGTTACATATATTGCTTTTAATGTGATCCCTAATAAATATACCGAGTGTCCCAAATCTAATCGTAAGCTTGAAGAATGGGGATTCAACCACTTTACTTCCCTTCACCTTGCTAATTAAATTCTTTAATCTTTCTATTTTCTACCATGTTATATATTCGAAAGCTTATTAACTTGAAACCAACTAAAACTCTTCTTCAATGCGACTACCGTATTAAATAAATGTGTGGCTCATCCAATATATCAAACTACAGAACTGTACAATACTCGACGTACGTTATAAGAAAAAAATAAACACGTGTTCGCAGCAAGAAGAGTATAGAAAGAGTTGACAGTTAGAAAACATGAATTATCCGCTATCATTGTTCTTGTCTGTCTTCTTGTCGCGTCTCGGTAGTTTTTTCTTCAAACACGCACGCGCCATTTAAAAATAGCTCTCGTACAACTAGATCGTGTAAGCCCTACAACTGGTGTCGGATATATAAGCTGAATTCGGTGTCAAATATCAAGTAGACCGACGTAACTTTCAATTAACGCGACCGCCCGCGGTGGATGGCCGCACATATAGGAAAACGACGAAGATAGGACAGGCTGACGGACGTAAAGGGAACGAAAAGAAATATATCGCGCGCACAAGGGCTGGACGTTTCACGAGTAAACGGTACGGATCGCACACGTCGCACATTCCCCGCAAAATCGAACTAAACTGCCAACGCCAAATCGAACGCCGCAAAATTCGACTCTGTAATTGGATTTCGCGGAAATCTGATCATGCTGAAATTATTTTGAAATAGACTATTTATTTCCAGCACGCACACAACATCAAATAAGCTATTTCACGCTGAACCGATTCGAGTCACAAATTAAAAGATATTATTTTTACACTTATTAGTTAACAGTTTATTTAGAATTTCTCTCTCTCGATGTTTACTGAAATTTTAGACGTAGCGATTTACAGAATCTGTTTAACAAAAAATTCTGTTGTGTATCACGTATATCATAGATATATTTTTCGTGCCTAATTGATTTTTTGATCGTATCGGTTACTCTGTAGACTACGCGCTCGGTTTCAATAAAGCCGTTAACGCGCCGCGTGCCTATCAGGAACACTCCTCCACCGGAATTAACCACGTCCTACCCTCGCATACGGTAGAATCAACAGGACCAGCTTGTTCGATCCAACATTCTCTCTTGCATTTGCTATTATTATCTCCACATATACATTGTAGACCTGAGTGGAGGCGCGAAAGGTTAATACCGCCGCGTGCTCTCAGATAACAGGCGGATCTTTATCTCAACATCTCGAGATGTTTACGTGTTTGTTGTGGCATCCAAACGTCAAGGACTACAAGCCGTAAATCTGGAAAAGAAAGCATAAATTTAACGTTTCTTCAAATGCCTCGTTTTTTTCTGTGTTTGTGTAGCTTTTAAATTTATCTCTTTAGAATGTGTCTCGAAGTATTTTCAGATTTCAGAATTTACACTTTGACTCTCAAAACTCTTGTATAGAAAACAAACAACACTTCACAATTTTTATTGTTTTTCAATAAAAAGTTTTGAAAGTATTGATAAAATGGAATCTAACGTTTGATTCTCTTCTCTTACTTTTAACTAAAATATTTTAAATTCTGTTTATATATAGTTTATAATTTATATAAAATTAGCCGGATTATTCCGCGAGATACGCTCGGAAAGAAAAGAATGCAATTAAAGGATGGTCTCGAGATTTGTGTACTGTATATATAGACTGTTCTACAGATAACTCGATCGAGATGCGATTTATCTGACTAATTGTGAGTTCCATCCACGAAGCGGCAAGAAGGTTGGAAATAATGCCAGCGCGCGCGGCCTGCGCTCTTCCACTAACCTCTGCAATACTCGAAGGAAATCACCGTCTGAGACTTTAATTCCTCGATTATCCTACATTGCCCCGTTAGAGGATATTGCTGGCGTTATGCACGTTCTACTACAGGATAGCGCTTTTACCCCGCTTGTACAGCTTTGCCTTCGCGCAAGTCGAAAGGGATCGGGTATACACGTAGCTTTGTGCTTATATGCCACTTCTTCTTTATGAAATTCTCATGAACGACATTAATCAGAAAAATGTTCTCACGAACCAGATAATAGATATATTTCTTCATTTGTAAATTCTTTATAACGCGACTGTTTATAACAAATTTTTAACAACCGTATTACGAGATCAAGTTTATTAATTCTCTTTCTAATCTCTACTATTATTTTCTGTTTTAATTTGTCTTCAATTAATTTAAATAATGTTTCTTACAAATGTATACGACACAACATTTTACGTGTAGGGTCGATTCCGTCTATCGATGTTACATATTGCCCGCATATAGTCAAACGATTACCCAGCAGCAGTGTCGCGTTTCCGGTACCGCACTCGCGTCGCTCTTTTTTCTCATTCCCTGTTCCGGTAATAGAAACGTTTGGGGCGCAACGGTTCGGTTCTATCTTTGCCGATTCGGATTGAATTGCTTTTCTGGTTATCGTTGGTATTACTATCTCCGTCCTGCTCCACACGCTCCTTTATCCCGCCGTCTCTCTTTCGCGCTCCATCTATACGTCGTTGCATCGTGGAAACTCCTCGTTACTAGGTTTCCAGAAAATATTCCACTCGCGCGTAAGCCTCGGTCTGGGAGGCCGTACGACACACACAGAAGACCTACAAGATGGCAAAACAACGAGCGCTGTGATGCGACGTATGCAAAGAACGATCTAAATGCAAGTATCGGGCCGTGTGGCAATTGGTTTTTACGAATATAGTGGCGCATCTTGTGGATTGCGCGATTATCATACAAAGCGCCTCGAGATGTTTCGCAATCGAAAATAAAAAAAAAATACTTTTATCATCTTCAATTACACGAGAATTTTTCTTTGTTTAAAACATCTTTCTTCTAAGAGCAGCAAGAAATTTGAATGTTCTCTTGCTCCGAATGCTTCGAGATGCGTATGACTCGAAAAATACGCATCTCAGCGCTCGAGTGTGTTTCCTCATCGTAACATTTCCTCTCATAACAAGATCCGCACGGGTGCTTTATGTAGACGGGGCTTTAGACGCATCCTGTACGCAATTTCGTCAACACGCGGATGTCCACATTCGCATTGTCAGCGTCTTGTTAATCCTCCTGCATCGTCGATCTTGTTGCACCGATGCAGCTTCCCATGCGCCTCTTGGGAACGTGATACGAGCATCTCGCGCGCTAAAAGTGCGCCAGGTTCGCTCGGGAAAAACCGAGAGAAGAGTAGACTAACGTGAGAGAGCAGGACGACTCTCTGTGTGTACGTATAACATACCGGTTGCGGCGACATCGTACTTGACCGAGATACCGATACCCTACCATATACTCTTGAACCTAACATGGGCGTTCCAGCCTCGAAACACGCCGATACACTCGCGAGGCGAAGCGTCGAGAATCACAGAAACACATGACACCGCGACATTCCAAGTTCGGTTGCGCATGCTATTGCAGAGCGTGAAGTTGATAGGTTTCGAAATTTTTTATTAGAAAATTTTTTAGCACAAACATTTCTTTGTGACTTTTAAATTAATTACTAAATTAATTAATTATTATAATTGGTGAACGTGTTTGTTTCATGTTGCATTAAAGTTATTATAATGTTATGTTTTAATTTAATGATTATTTAAATAGAGGAAATTTATACATGCATTGTATTTTTGAACCTGCGATAAAGGCTGTCTGCACAATGTTCCCTTTTTTTCGAAAATAAAGAGCATCGTTAATTTAATATTGTTTTAATGTACCGATTAACACACATAAATGTAATAAAAGAACAAATATATGCAATCGATGTTTACACAATGCGAATTAGAACCGTATTATATTTAATATTATTCGAAGTGCGTTTCGAATTGTTTCGCTACGAAATTTCGTTTACAGGTAATATATATACATATATATGTATATATATAACATTTACACACGGATGTGTCTCGACATGTTGATATTTCAAACTTTGTCCATATACGAAATGAATATTTACTATCTATCGAGATAAAAGAGATAGCGAAAAAATATTTGCTCGAATTTCCACTGACGAAAAAAGCTGACTTGAAATTAAATAAAGAAATCACCAACGAGAGAAGCAAACGAGAGATCTGAATTCTGAAGGAAACTTTTCGTATGAAACGCATCCATTATCGTACGGAGCGCATCATTCGATCGAGAATACCCCGTGAGATGACATTTCCACAAAAATCGAAAATACATGTATTCATGCAGTTCGATGAATATTTCCGGACTTTGAGCGATAATGTTCCGCGACGAGACGGATCGTCGAATAATCGAGGACTAGTTTTCATTTCGAGGCACGTTGCGCGTTTAATTGGCGCAAGGGCGTTTCGCGCGTCCGTTCGCGGCGGGGAAACCAGCGCGCGCTAATAAGCGAAGCACAGCACGGGAAAGCTCGCTTAGCACGTCAATTTACGTTTTAATTTTCCCCGGCCTTTACCCCGCCGACCTTTCTTTCCTCTGAATTTGCCTCGGACTTCTCGATGCAGCGCTTCTTTATTCCACTATATGTAGGCGCGTTGGGAGTAGCACGATGCTCTAAATCGATATCTCTCTCTGTTTCTCTCTCTCTCTCTCTCTCACAACATCGTCCCTCGAATACGCGACAAATAACTTAGGTTTGCATACAGAGTCGTGAAGTATGGATCTAGTATTATCCATCACAATATAGTGTCAGCCGTATGCGCGTAGATAACGTGTCTGCATTACTTATTTGCTAACTAGATATGCGCTAATCTATGCGCGAACGTAATGCGTCTACTTGTTTAACAAACTTGCTTTTGATAGTTTGGACGCATTATTGTGTGTATTTTCATTACATTTATTGAGTTAATTGTACATAATAAAATTGGTTTTATCTACGAGTTTAATTAATTTCAAAGAAGAAATAAAAATAAAATAAAATAAAATAGCGATTCGTTAAATCAGAGATTTATTTTTCATATCGATATAGGCCAAGTGTGATAAAAATTGTTAGAGTTTGTAAGATTTGTTTTTTTGTTAGAAATAGAAAAATATGTTGCTAGATGTGGAATTTTGGATGACAGTTTTCGAAGTTATTCTATTACATTAGAAAATTGTACTGTGGTTATAAAAACATTAATGTCACTTTATTGACCCGTTTCTGTCAATATTAGTTAAAGTTGATTGAAGTTTAACTGAGTATCTCTCGTGTCTACTCTCCTCTTTTCTCCTATTCCTATCCTTCTATTCCCACTACAAAAAATAACAATCATTGGAGCTCTAGTTAATTTTTAATCACAAAAATGACCTTATTTTCCATATTTATCTCACTACAAATCAGAAATTATGCAAATACGTATTACATATTAAGTATTGGAAGCAGAATATCAACTTTAAGGAAAGATCGTCGAATTCGAAGAAGCAAGTTTCACGTTTTGCGCGCATTTGTCACTCTAAGTCGTTCCTCACTTAAATGTTTGCGACATTCGTAAGTATTTAAGTTTCGTAAGAGCAACGAGGATATCTCTCATATACTCTCTTGGTATTCGGTTCGCACGGTATCCGTGCCCTCGGCTCTTTTCACTCATTCGATCTTGAGAGAGCATTTAAGAGTCGGAGACAGCTTAACGCGCGCGCGCGCTCGGGTTACGAACTTCGCGAAGCGGACTCAATGGGAGCGGAACGTCCGGGGCGGACAAAGCGCCCGTTCATCAGTCCCTCCTGGCAATGGCCACGTTGTCCGATGGTAAATAATCTGCTGGTAATAAATCTGGCAACAAAACGCGCGGGAAAAATACTTCGTTTCTCCTCTTTCACAGCGTCTGTTTTCATTTGTTTTGACCGTCTCTTAAAGAAGACCGCAATACCCATGTCCATATGGGAATTGATACTCTGCTGTTTGACTACTTAGCTTCTCACAGGGACGACGAGAAGACGAGACGAAAACCATACGCCTCACAACGGTACGTGTGTTTCTTGTGAATAGCGTAGCGTTTTTGACTGCGCTGATCATCAATTATTTTTACTTCGCGCAAGAATAATATTTTGAATATTTTGAATGACACTTTTCTCTCGTAAAAGAATGGATGTACGTAAAGCCGCATTTTTCTAGCTTCGTTGAAACTACGGTCGCTTAACGATCTCTCGAGGTGTCGGCCGTCGCATTCCGTTCTCCTTTTAACCGGAGCAAGTACTAAAAGTGAGGGAACAACGGGGTGGACAAAAATCGTCCCGTCGAGTTTATCTTCGCGATAAAAGTTTACCTTTCGTTAGACGGAAGTACCTCGGTTTCAGAAGGCACTTACGTGCCGTGTATCTCGCGCGCGGTTCTTGCGCTCCTCTCGGTTCCGTGATTCGCGAGAGAGTACGGTTGACGATACGCTACTCTCTCAGAAAAGCGAACAAAACCCAAGTGGCGAACCAGCTTAGATAGTTGCTGGTGGTGGTGGTGGTGATGGCTCTTGTCTCGGACAAAGTCAAATATCGAAGCGGCGCCAGTTCGAGAATTCCGAGCTCTCATTTTCTCTCTCTTTCCTCCCTGATGTCTGTTCCTTTTCATCTTTCCCTGGTATACTTACTTCACCTCTAATTACAGCGTAACTTCTCGACGACGAGAACGATACGGGCGCGCGAGCGATTTATCGCAGCCGGCATATTGCCGAGATATTTTCTCACCGACAGCAAATCTGGCTTCTCTCCGGAAGAACGGCGGTGGTGATGGTGGCGGCGAGGAACTTCTCCGCGTGAAATACGGCTTTGAGCGAGAGCTCGGCGAAGAAGAGCGTCCAGGGAGCGGCGGGTAGCGAGAAGCGTTCTCTCTTCTCTCCGCTGCTAGGAAAAGGAGTCGCGTCGCGAGTCTCTCGCTCGACGGAGGCGAAATGCGAGTTCGCCGGGCCCTCGGGAAAAATGAATGAAAAATATTGTCTCGGACACAATGGCCCTGAATCCGGGGCGGGATATCCCCGGCGTCGTAGCCGACGCTCTTCACGGCAGAGGGTGAGATAAGGGCCACGAGAAGGACGGCGAGACAGAGAGGGGAGGTATTCTGGTGAGGGGAGGGGACGGGGTTGTGGGAGTAAGTTATAGGCTAGGATTACGAGATTGCCGCGAGGGGATTACGACGATGGCTCCTGGGACGTCCAATCTCAAGGATAAACACTTTCTGACGTTCTTACGCTCAGCTGGCTCTCCCTCTCTTTAGCGCCATACTTGGATACCGTTCCTGGTTCCCCTTGTGGCCTTTCTGGTCGCTCTTCGCGTCCTTTGTCCTCCGCCACCATCACGGGACCATCTCTCAGTTCTTCTCCACCCGCCCCCCCTTTCCATCTTCTGCTTATAAAGAGCTCTCGCGGATAGCCGACTACTTGCGAAAACTCATTTCTCCCTGCGCTTTGTGCCCTCGTTTCCGACTTCACCCCGCCGACGGGCTTCTCGTGTTTTTGACGTGAACAGGCGCATCTATCGAGAAAGGTTTGGAAAGGACGTAATGAAGACCTTTCGCGCTTTCGCACCCGAGTGGCAGGACGTGCTTTTCGGTGGAGCGTTTGTCAAACATTCGTTTCAAAGTGCAAGGCGGGAAATAGTAAGGGAAAGCACAAGTGAGAAGGAGAAAGAGAGAGAGAGAGAGAATCTCGATCATGGAATTTAAATCGGTTACTATTTGAGAGAAAGATGCGAAAGATGATTAAAATTCAAGAAAATCCAAATTATTTAGCAGTGCAACCGTGCCCTTCATTTACGTATCATTGTGCGCAAAATAATACGTTCGTACATATCTAGTGATACTAGTTGCGCATTCATCATACTTATGGTGTTTCGAGGACGCTCATTTATCGTGCGAATGCATTGTTTCGTAGCTGATCCTTGTTAACGAACGAGAATCGATTTATTAATAATTTAGTTTCCGGCATCTCGGCGAAGCATTCCGAGAGCTAATTAATCCATTCCGCGGAAATGTAATATTCCGCAGTACGTTGCGCGTTTGCTTGGGGAAGTAGATTACCACATAAACCAGTACATGCCGGCCGATTAATATTACTGCTTTTAACGATCCGCACCGTTCACTTAATATTTCATCAAACTTCGATCAGCGCTTCGGCGCGTTTGTTGGAACAACGATGCTGTCACGCGCCACACAGACAAAAAAGTGTTTTATTATAGCAATCAATTTTTAACGACAGGCTGTCTCGTAAATTGGAATCGATTTTTCTCGTAACGTAAACACATCCGAGAATATTACGATGGCGATAAGATACTTTATACATTCGTTAATTTGGCGCGCTAATTCCTTCTGCCATCGCTCAATATCCAAGAAAAGAAAGGAAGTGTGGGAAGTGCGTTTTGACGGACTTAGAGGCCCAAAGCAACCACAGCGACCAAAAACTTTCTTCTTTCACCGCGCGAGAGAAGAACCATTTCCTACTGCTTTTACTTCACCACCTCTTTTACCACCTTCGCCGGCGCATCTTCGCCCTTGTCCACCATCCCTTCCGCCCGCCCACCAGCTCTTTCCCTCGCTCATTCTATTCTCGACGGAACTACAGAAGTTTAGGAGGGATGCGTCGGACCACACCGAGTTGGCTCGTTCTCGACTTAACCGAGCTGCCGATATATACCCGGGCATAATAATTCCCGCGCATATCGCGCGCGCGAGCTTTTCCTACGGTCTTAGAGCGGTGAATTCATTAGGAAGTTTTCCACGCGAGCGTGCATCCGCGCGAGAATTTAAATTCAACGTTTAAAATTGGTATTTCTCATAAAATCTCGCGCGCCAGGAGATACGTACGAGGTGAGGAGAAACGGAAGGGAGTACCGATGACGAGAGAGAAATTTGCTAAAAAGAAGAAGAAGAGAGAAAAGTTGCAATTTATTATTCTGCAGCAAACTCCATCAGACTAAGACCGCGCGTGGTACATGTATAAATATGTCTGCAAACTATACAGTACCTAAGTGATTTTCATCAAAAAAAAGTAGCGCGTAATTAGCACGAAAGAAATATACATATAAAAGCTGTAATAATTTACTATGTATATATCATAAATATATTATAATTAATTATATAGTATTCTAAATTTTATTTAATATAAATTATACAAATTATAACATAAATATATATAACGTAAATATATATTATATGTATAAATGTGATGTGGAAAAAAGTTTTGTTTTAAAACCAACGTTTGAGTCTACACAATTTTGGAAACTTTGTTAAAATATGCACTGTGCACATCAGATTATATCTCATTGAGATTCATAATGTTACAAAACTCAGCTTGCAACGCTTTCAATATAAGCGACTCACGTGATGATATAGTACTTATAATAATGTAAGTAGATTACTCAGAGAAGACGGAAATGTATATTCTCTAGTACAATATATCTAATATATTTAATAAATCCGAAAAAAGAACTAAAAAACATAAGATTTTATTACAAACTTTTCGTAAGATCATTACAGATTCAGAAATCGAAGTTAGTTTAAAACAAGAACAGCAATCAAAGTTAGTTTAAATATACTGTTAGTTCCAAAATGCGTTCGTACGACAGAAAATAAAGGCGCTTATGAATTTTCAGTCGATATAGCGGTTTATTGACTTTAGTATAAATATGGAGAGACGACGGGTAAACACGAGAGAAGCAGAAGTGAAGAAGATGCGATGGGGAAAAAATGCAAAAGCGGTGTAAAAAGTGAGGCACGTTGCGCGTCGCGGGAAAAAAAAGAATGGACGAAGGAAAAGGCGACGTGGTTGGAAAAGTTGAAGGAGATCGGCGCCTAGGCTTGGCGAAAGGCGCTATCGCTCGTGTAAGTCGCTCTGCCTGCAGCCGCGTAAACGCCGAGACTACGTAACGACGTAAACGCAATGCCTATAAATAAGGCGCTCGCGGCTAATAACCGGCAGCAGGCACAGCGGGCACCGCAATCCGTTTAACTTCGCCGGGCGGCTCTTCGCCACCACGTTATAAGGCGGTTCGCACCCCTGCTTGGTGCCGCGGGTGGTGCTTTCCCGGGGAAAAATCGGCAAACGACAAATTATTAGTTACAGAAATTAAATCCACCAATACAGAGCGCCAAAGGGAAACTCACAGAATTTTCTTATTCAAGTTGGTTTTTCCATTCTTTTTGTTCTCACTTGCGTAATCTTCGATATTTCGTGCTTTGAATTAAATTTTTTCTGAAGGAGAGAAAATATCTTCGTAACAATTTTAAAGTAGCTTTAGTTTTACTTTTTTTGAAAAATATACACAAAAGAGTGCAGAGTAATCATACACGGGAAATATGAGTGAAAAACACCAGATGAAAAAGCTATGTTTATGCGGTTTGTCGCTTATCAAATGTACTTAACTCGTACGACACAATATTCCAATGGAGAACGACTGCGGCATATAGAATCCGTAAAGCTGAGTAAACAAAAGTAACACATGTGTGTTTTATCTCGCGACAAACGATTATCGTGTCGCTTTAGGCAAATAATAAAATGGTTTTAGCTATATTACATTACGCAACACGCGATGAAACCACAAAAGACAATTAATTCAGACTCCGAGAAGTCATCATTCGCTTCCGCACTAATTGAATACTCGCATCGGTATTGCAAATAATTTTACCTTTGTCAATACGATGTGTAATATTGTTTTTATGCCACTTCTCGTAAACTGCATCTCTCGAGAGCAGCTACAAGAGATCTGCTGTCCCGGAGATTCGAAGTTACGTATCTTTCTTACTCTCTCGATGTTAAATCTCGACAAGAGTTCTCGAACGTGTGCAGAGGATACACGCGGGCGCTGTCAAAGAGCGCCCCATGGCACACATTAATACGACGATTAATTAGAGCGGCCGTGCCTCATTGACGGCGCGAGCAGAGCTTTCGAGTTCCATCCACTCAAATTAAATAAGGAGCTCCTTTTATATACGCGACTCTCTGCAAATGGCTCACTTAAGCCCTGATCATCCTTTTGTTATACCGCCACTGTAGTTTTCCTTCGTTAACGATGTCAAATAACGTTGTCTAGCATTAGATCTCGTCTGGCGTTGTGAACACAGCCTTACGCTTTGGCATGTCGTATTCTGATGTTGTATGTGTGCGCGTACGCGATGAGAGAGAGGGGAAAAGGGGAGAGAGAAAAAGTTGGAGAGGTACATACGCCAACGATGACGAGAGAGATCGAGATGAAGAAAGAAAGAAAATCAGAAAGAGCGAGAAGGAAGTTGAACGTTAGGTAGATGGGTTGCGAGTGAAAAGACAGGGAGGAAAGACGGGGCGAGAGGTGTGCCGAAGGAAGGGAAAGGAAGGTAAATGCGTTGGTAGGAGCGGCAACCGGCTCGACTGGAAACCAACGGCGTGGAGCGAGCGATTTTGTTCTTCGTGATGCGAGTCTGATCCCGGCGTCTTTCGCTATGGATATTTGGCCACCCTATTCGTGATGCTTCCGTGAAAAGATAGACCCTATAGAAGGTTCGCCCAAAACCTTGAGGTGCTTTTTTACAAAAGTGAAAAAGAAGAAAAGAATCCAACTTTAGACTCGTTCTGTGTTCCTATCTCTACCTTCCATACAACACATTGGATATTCTAAGAATATCTCATAGATATCTGTAATATAGATGTTGCGATATCCAGAGAATATTCAGTAGATATTCTTTGATCGATGTTGTTGAAATTGTGTACGTGAATGTAAGCATGTTTTGAATAACAAAATTTAAATTTTCTTTAGTAGTCAACAAAGTAGAGTCAATACACTAGAAAGGTACGTGTGTTCAATTAGAACACAGGAAGACGCGATCATCTGTTTCTTTGTTACTGAATAGCGTAGGTACTGTTCATAAAGCAGAATGTGAAAGTAGGACTAATGCTTGACATGAGCACACGAGCGAGACGTAACGTGCATGCACATGTGTCGCCGGAATACGTGGCAGAGAATGTAAGTAACATTGTATCGTTATATTACACTAAAGACTTGCGGAGATTAATATAAAGATGACTTCATGATTCTCAACCACGGACGGTGTAATTGCAAATGTAATGAGACACGGGCGTGGTATCAGGGAATCGAGCGTAAAAAGGGCACGTGTATGTTCGTATGTATGCGTAAAAAGACCACCACTCCGAGAGCCAAATAAATGGAAGCTTTGTAAAGGTGGCTCGTGTACGTCGCTGAGCAAATGAACGTGTCAGCCGCACGAATGTGCGGCGTCCGAAACGCCAACGCATACTTTGTATGATGAATTTCGCAACGGCGGAAAGGGCGATATTGAATGAAAATGGTTCCGGCTCTTTCTAAAGGTTCGCCGCGTATTGTAATTGGTTGAAGGCTACTCGGTCACGTGCCGTTTCTGCTATTAGGAAACAGTTTTGAAATATAAGAGTAAGAAAAAAAACAGAAAAGAGATATAGAGAGAAAGTATAAAAAACTTTTTAAAGAGAAAATTAAAGAAAAAGAAAAGGTGAAGAGATATAAAGATCGGTGAAAATCCCGAGAATTCTACGCCACTGCAAGAAGTGGGACCGGTGTGACTGGTTCGCAGATGCGAGACCCTCGCGGCCACCTCAGCCATTCTCGGCAACATGTGGTCGAAGTCAGTAGCTGATCGCGCCAAAGGTGAAATTCTTCGTTATTATATCGTTTCGAGGAAAGAAGATCGCTCCAAAAAAAAAATGGACGAGCTTCCTGGATAGGTCCTTATATGACTTTTAAATAATAAACGATACTCTAAACTAACGTTCTATGACAAAAAGTTAATTGATCTTTCTTCGAACTTTTTAATATAATGTTTTGTTTGTTCAATTCACATGTTAGTTAGTAATTCTTATGTTCCGATTAGTCGCGTTTAAAATATACTTCGAGTAACAGTTGGGGATATTTATACTATAACGAGTCGATAGATCGACCAACACGTCGCACATCTATTCTCTTTGTTATATGCAACAGATATGCATATGTTTTAAAGAGTGACTTCGTTATTAGATACACTGATGTACCATAAAGGGATTTCCTCTCTCGCAGCTATTGATATTTAAATATTCGTCCACTCCCGAACAGCCACTCAAACAATATCTGTTTCCGGCATCCAAAATTCAAACGTTGGAAAAATAGCACCTATACGCGGTATCGCGATATTTGTCACGTTGACGTGACGTCAACCAGCATTGCTGCTCACTCATCAATTTTTCGATATTTCCCCGAAAAAGAGATATTCGAAAGCGTGTCACGGAAAATCCGGTTTCCGCATACTCAAGAAAACATCTTCAATAGCATGAGAACATCTTAGTTCCGTCATACATAATTTCTTTATGACAAGTGAAATTTATATATTTTTGTTTTTTTTATATTTATGTTATTTTTACCATTATCTTTAAAAAGACAGCACTACAATTGATATTTTACGCGATACGCAGAATATACACGCACAGTATACCCGCAGCAGTAAAATAAAGTAAAAATAAATACTCTATTTTTATAAAAACATGATTGTATTTTTACTAGTATTTCCCGAATAGTTGGTTGGATTGAATCGGGACACATCGATTAACTGGATCAACAAACTGTTCTGTCTCTTTCTCTCGCGCTCTTGCTTTATAAATGTAGCGCGGAAATATTCTATTGTACCAAACGGACATAAGTATATTGCAATACCTCGTCGTTAATCAATTCACGGAAAATTTCGAGGCAGAAAAAAATTCAAAAACCGATTCGGTCTTTCATATCGGCATTTTTACGATTATCTCTTGTCTTTGCCATATAATAAAAAAAGAAAGAAATTTGTGTTTAAGATGTTCGATCACGTACAGAGTTTGCCGATTGAATACGATGGAAGGTAAATGAGGATCTCGGTAATAAATACGAAATCGTGAGGGTACGCACGTTTCGTGCTTTCGAATATCTCAAACACAGCAAGAATGCGTTTTCTACGGTCGATGGAAACCGAGAAAACCGAATTATTTTTTTTCTTTTTTATCTGAAACATGTTTTACTGTGAGAAAATACAAGTTACGAAGTTGGCAAGAAAATAAAATCGGTGTTGATTCAGCTTCCGCGTTACATACCCGTGGATTGAGCGAAAAGTTGTGATTTTGACAGGCCGTCACGCGAATCGTGGCGTATGTTCCGTCGCGTACAACACTGACGTAGCTAACGTATATGCAACTGCGCGCGTATACACAGAGAAGCGTGTACCGGAAATCTGTGCAACAGGTGGCATCGAAGAGCTCAGCAGTGCAGTTTCGTGCAGTTTCGAAGGTGCATCGAGCGGACGATAATAAAGACAATTTCGATCCGGCGCCAAATGAGATGAGATTAAATGGACTCATCGTTACGCGAAATTTGCGCTCCCGAATGAACCGGTCGCGCGCGCAACCGATCGAGCGTGTCGCCTCGACGAAACTTTCGATAACAAGATAAGACGTGTAATGTTATAACCACGTAGCTTTTTTACTGCGGATCGCGTCTAATTGCGTCGCAACACAAGAACCGCGATTAAATATAAAGACCTTGAGGCAAAGCGTGCCGGGAAACCGAGTTTGAAATTGCTCAATGCGGAATTACTAAATGTGAATCATTTGACGAAGAGAAGGTGGGGAGAAACGCTTTTACGCAAGGCTATCTCTCTCGAGATTACGCGCGCTCGTAACAAGGACACGTCGAGATGTCGTAAAATCCGTGAAGCTGCGTTAAGAACCGATAGCTACTGTATCCCCTTTCCTTACGCTCGCCTATCGTATCGGAATAATTCGCAGTTTATCTATACCAGTGATTTTCAATACCGGACTCTCGGTATTTACGAGTGCACGTTGTATATTTTATAATGGGCACCTTTCACTTCCGCTAAGAATTGCGGAAAAAAGTTTATATATGTACATGTTACTGGTTTACTTTAAAAAGTTAAATTAAGAGCTAGCAGAGATACAAGAGTTCTTTTAGTAAAAGAAAATAGATTGACCTTTCGTAGAAATCAAACACAAATAATTCGCACCGTAAACGCAAAATTACGTGATTTTTTAGCGAGTGCATTTACTCCATTTCCATTTGCTCTGGACGGCTGTCTTAGTTCTACGACCTTAAATCGTCGGTTTCTTTCGGCGAAAGAATGGAGAAGGGACGGCATCTGGCGTGTCGTACTCATACGCGCACGAGTATGTCCCACGCTCTCGCCTATTGTTCGCGAGGATACACGTTCGAGAGGAATATTTTTCTCTGAGGAGACTTTTATGGGAATACTGTTAGTGTGAAGATACAAACGCGGCTTCGGCTTTAGAAATCATCGCAGGAAGCACGGTGAAAAACCGACAAAAACGTATAATCAAAATACTCATTACGAACGACGATTGTAAGAATGAATTCCGTTCAAGAAAGAAAAATATTTACGCGCGCCACTTGTAAATTGTTTGAGATTATTACGATATATTACGCGAAACAATCTGCAAAGAATATCGCTGTTTGAATTTAAATTTTATTTAACATGGAATTTTTCTTTGAAATTTTAACGAGAAAATTTTAATCTAGACGTACATTCTTCTTTACTATGAATTAGCTATGAAAATATTTGACAACGAAGATTACAATATTTTTTGAAATTAATTTTCTCTAATAATGTAAGCAATAGCGTATCTTTATCTTTCCCTCGTAGGCAAATTTGACTTTGAGTGAAAGTTTTTGTTTTAAACAAAGTTCCGTGTTTAATCTGCAAATCCCATACATATCATTACTTCTTCAACAGAATGAATACGTGATTTTCACCTCCCGGGCTCTTGTGCGAGTTCATGTGAAAAGCTCAGCGACGACTGCGAATAATCGAAAAGCTACTGCACTTGAGGAACGTCGTTCTCTCGCCGAAAAAGTGCGCTGTCAATTTGCTGTCAGCCATAAAAGGCGGACAGGCGGTTGTCACGCGATTTATCAAAGTAAAGCGAATGAGATTAAAGTTCGGACTGAAGCGTGGACGGGCGCGAGAGATGAGCGACGATAATGTAAAAGTGCAAGAGTGAAAAGGAGGAGGAGAGAAACAACGACGACGACGACGACGTCGTCGTTGTCGCCACCGCCGCGTCGAAAGTTAGTCGCCGCGACTAACGCGGTCGCGCGTCGGCCGGCGACCCGTTCTCGCCCCCTCTCAGGTTTACCCGAAGGAGAAGAACGGAGGAGGGAGACTACCCGGGGTTCTCGTTTTACGAGGAGACAGGCGAGCACGCGAGCAAAGCACGAACGAAGTAAGTAGAACACGGGCATAAAGTCGTTATCGGGACCGGAGAAAGAGAAGGAGTTCGGCTTATCGCTCGCGGGCAGACTCTTTGACTTCTATCCGGGAGAGCGACTTGGCCGATTAGCGTGTCACGTTTCGACGACTCTAGATCCAATTATAGGGAGAGACGCGGCGGAATAGAGAGCCGGGTTTCTAATTTCCCCCGACCTGATCTCTAGCCGCGCACCCGATCTATCCAGACTGCAATCGTTCGCGCGCGCCGCGCGCGGTATACACACTGCCTCTCGTTACAAAGGATTAACGTAAATTATTTCCCCCGATCTCCGTGCCGGATTACGTCGAGCTATCGATGTATCGCGCCGAGGTTTACGCCAGCTAATTTGGATGCATAGGGCTTCCACGATATACCACCTATCTTTCTGCAGAAGCGCGAAAGTGGCAGCCAGTTTGAACACGCTATTGTTCGATCGCGGATAAAAACGTAAAAATTGCGGCGTGGTCTATTCTCTTCCGGCATCTGTCATCGAGAGTTAGATTCATCGAAATGCACGAACTTAAATCGCTGCCGTATAAGATGATAAAGCGTCGCTAGGCGTCAAATTGATGAAACGCCGCGTGCAAGTAAGTACAGCATCCATCGAAGCGTCTGTCAGATCGTCAACGAATGAGGAATTGTCTGCCGTGGCTGTCCGCAGAATGTCGAATATCGGCTGGATAATCCAAATCGAAAGGCGATTTTCACGGCCTTGAACGAGAATCCGGATCGCGCGGGCTGCTAGGACGCGCGGCACGGTTAAATTTAGCCCGCCAACGTCTCTTACAGGAAACGTTGAACCCGAGACCTTTCCATCCCCACTCGTGATGGTCGTGCCGTCGTCTCTTCTGCTCTTCTCTCTTGTTTTGCGTCTCTCTTCCTCTGTCGCGCGCGCTCCGTTACACCTTCGCTCTCTGCGTCGCGTCTATCCTCCTCTCTCGTCTCTCTCCTTTTTCTTCTCTTTCTGCAGGACGTGCGAGGGTGGACTATAGCTCGTCTAGTGTTTCTCCTCGGTTCTCTCCGTCCGTTCTGCGAAGGCCTTCTCGCAGCCCGCCGCTCTTAGATAGAACCACGGATCTAGAAGCGCGTCCGCCAGAAGAGACTCCGCTCTCACTCTCGCGCGACGAGAGATAAGCAGTTTGACGCACTTCTCTGCCGAACAAAGTGACGATAACGTGCAGCCGACGTCGGTCTCCTTTTTTTCCGCGATGAGCGCCGGCGCGAGCGTGCGATTCTCTCGCAATATTAAAGTTTTATAGTTTTGCAACACATAAGAGGGAGAGAGAGAAGCTCTTCAGATATTCCTTCCTTCCTTCCTTCCTTATCTGCATATTTCTCTCTGTTCCTCCCTCATGCCCCATCATCCTAGCTTTCTTACTCTCACTCTCTCTCTCTCTCGCTCGCTCTTGCGCCTGCTCTCGTTTCCTCGTCGCGTCACGCTCTCAATCTCCTACCCGCTTCTCCTCTTACTTGAGGGTGATGCTTTTTTTTGTCGACGGAGCCTGCACGGCCGAGGGCCGCGCGGTTGCTGGAAAGAGGACGGAATGAAAGAACTCCTTGTTAGTTTCCGAGCTTTCGTTCCACGACGGTTCCGAGCGCGTGTGGAATGCGAGGCGTATACGCTTTTCGGAATATATTACGGTCGTTCGTTATATCGACGCCTGACTGAAAAGTCTGACCGAATAATATTACGATGATCGTTGGATCGAGAATAGGATTAGTGAAAGTCTCGGTTTGTAAACTACAACATTATTCCCATTTGCATCTATGAGTATTACATGCAGAGAATACATGCTTATATGTACATGCCCCTATAGCTTATACGATCATTATATTATACGCATATATTAATATGCAAGATGTATATATGCAGTCCATTTCCGCATATGACTTCAGAGACATAGCTCACTCTCTACGTGATGATGATTACATATTTTCGTTTGATTAAAGGGTAAGAAATATGTGTGATTACGTATTATAAAAAGGTCTTTTTTTTTATATAACAAAATAGGATGAAATCTACTAACTAAGGCATGACAATTGAGAAACTCGAGAATTACTTTAAGTTCGCGAAAGCGAAATCCACTAAGAAATAAGTCGGATTATAGAGAGCGGAGTTATACGGAGTAAGTATAAAGTGTCAAACTACTGAAGCGGAATCGGAATACTTTGTACCACTTAGCAATGAGGTCGATAAAACCGACGACAAGAAGATAAAATATTGTGCGCTGCGAAATATATAATTCGCGAAAAAATATGACGATTACGAATCGGCCAGAAAATTATCTGAAGTTCGTGAGAGAGCGAAATCCAGCAGGAAATAAGCTGGATCATTGAATAAGATCCATAAGTCTAAAGTGTCAAACTGTCTCGAGGCGATATCGAAATATTTTATTTTATCCAGTCTAAGAAGAGTTCCATATATATATATATATGAAACGCGTGCAGATCTAACAGCGCGATTAAAATGGCAGGATGGATTAGAGAGTTATTTTCCCCACGTTCTTTCGACAGTTCGTTTTTTTTTCTTTTTTTGATATTTTTCCAATACCAGCGAGAAGGTAATCAATTATATACAGATAAATCTCTATCTGAGCGAATCTTTCCAAGCAAATTTTAGGAACAATAAGCGCAATAATTAAAGGAAAGCCGCGAGCGAAACGTTAATGGATAAAGGGATGTCGAACGTCAGAAGAGAGAGATATCGTATTTCCAGGACGAATTTTGGAATGTGATTTACGACGCCGTGATATAAGAGAACGTGCGAGTTACCACCCTTTTAGACTTCGAGAATATAACTTGTCCTTAATGAAGATGTATGGCTGAAGAGTCAAGAATTATCCGGAGAGCGCCGATGATGCGATATAATACGTCGCATTAACTCGCCCCCGTATTTTTCACGTAAACTCGGTGATAAGTTATATTTCGCAGTTTGTGATCGATGCCGCCAATCGAATATTAATTACAAAACAAAGTAAAATTCAATTTTGATGCAATGTTTGCGTTTTCTCATATTTTTTTATTGGTCTTTCTTTTCCTCTATTTTAAAAGTTTTAAATCTCCGAACGGTTCCGCGCGCGCGTTCGATAAAGAATTTACTGTTTCATATGTAATAAGATCAAAAGGAGAGAGAGAGAGAGAGAGAGAGAGAGAGAGAGAGAGAGAGAGAGAAAAAGACACCATTATTTGTTCTCTTTCCGAATCTTTGTAAAAGGAAGCAGTGTTTTATAAGCCAATACTTTGATCCTTCTTGTTTGCTCTATTACTAAATCGGATCTTCTTCGATTCGTAGTAAAACGTCAGGAAACTTCAAAGTGGTTTCTAATAGCGATGTGTAAGATGTATTTATTTCGTATGTGGTCAGATTTCTAAACTCAAACTAATTTTAGCGAGAAGAAAGAGAGTTGCCGTTCCTTTCCGGAAACGAAATAATTGTGTATAGAGAAAGATGTCAAGAAATCGCTGTCGCAACCAATCATTTATACAAAAAGATTTTTAAAGCTAATGTTACTAACGGTCACGCGCCGTATCGTAAAGTTTAGAAAAGAGAAATAGGAGTACGCGTGTTTCTCGCAGGTAAAAGGGATCACCTTTGTAGTAAATACGGGTACGCGAGCGTAAGTCGTGAAGGGGGTCTTACTATGCGTTCCTCGCCTGGAGCCAAGACAATGCCAGCGTCAGAAGCTGGCCGGTTCTTGACGCCTTGCCAGGAACGGCGTTAGATCTTTCCAGGCCACGGTAGTTGGTGTATAAAACGAGCCGCGATGTATCCCGAAGTGTCTGCCGCGAGCATAGACGCGCGATCGTTTGCCAAAACAGCGCTTTGATGTAAACCTCGTGTGCTCAGGTTTCTCGCAAAAGCGTTAATTATTCAACTTCTGTAGTCGCGAATTACGCGAAACACCGATTCTGATTTCTGCTCACTTCCTTTCCGGTGGATAGACTCGACGCAATTTAACTTACGAATTCGAACTTGGAAATTCAAAGACAATTTCAAAAATCAACACATTATTCATCAGAGTGTCTCAACTTCTATCAAGCTACTTGGCACGCTGTTGCCAATCGTAAATTGTTCAATAGAAAAAGGCGCTTTCAAGGCAAACGACAATCTCGTTATTGAACAATGGTCGTAAAACGTTTACAGGCGCGTATGATGGAAACGGAGTTGAGCCGTTCCTGACTCAGGGCATAACGTTGGCTAAGCAGCAGCAGGGACCCGGTTGCAGCACACCGCGCGATGTTGCCGTGCATTCTTGAACAGCGGGTTAGTGAGAAGATCGTAGAGGGGAACGGTGGGGTGAACGGGAAACACAGGTCGGGGAACGCTGGGCCCGAACTGTGGTGGTGCAGGTCGCCTGGCTAGGTTCACGAGAGCGCGGTGAACGGCGCGTTCGTGCCTTGCGGGCCTGAGGTCCGCTCGACACGTGCAATGTTGCCGCGTTTCGATGAGGCCCCGCAGGAAAACGCTAGGTATATTTCGACGCGCGCGCCGCGATGCACAGTGACCATCTGCTGGGCCTCGGGGCCCTTGAATCGCTGATGGTTGGATGCGTGACTCGGCAGCCGCGGCTGCGAGACGAGATCGACGAGTTTTGTGCCAGCAGCAGCGAGAGAGGCTGCGGCGTGGCTAGAGGCCATCTTGTATCAGCTCCCCTCTATATCCGCGTCTTTCAGCTTGCATCGTCGAAGGAAACGCACACTTTGTCGTTCCTTTCTTCGATCGATGGCACGTCTGTCTCAGGCGATGAACTTTGCCTTTTAACTCGTCCTCACTTACGTTCATTTAAAACTTAGGCTTCAACGCGAGCGATTAGACGCGCGACGTCATTATCCTCGTCACAGGCTGCAGCCGCTGCTCATAACCCGGGAACCGTTTAAATTTTGATGGCGCGGTGATGCTTCCGAGGGAAATGCCTCTAGTAATTATCGTTGCGCCTCGATGCTGTCGTTACTTCGGTATGTCGGACGTTATTTCTTATTTTTTCGTTTACGATAAGGAAAATCGTATCTTTTATATCGCGAACGTATTTATAACCACGTCATACGGTTTAATCGTCGTGCGCTCGGAAGACACGAATACAGAGAGAGGCCTTAATCAGCCGTTAAGTATATCGCGTTAAAAACACTGGGGAAGAAAAATAGGGTCATAGGAAGTACACCTGAGGCGCGTAGCGCGCCATGCGGCCACCCTAAGATAAAAATGGAAATTGCACGACGGACGGTGATGATTTTCCGGCAGATAGTCTCTGATAAAAATAAGACGGCATAAACAACACCAAGAAAAACAAGACAGACCGCTCTATGACCTCTTATCTCATCTCCGCGAGTTATGAAATTTTCTAGAGTTTCATCACTCGCGTTGTAACTCTCTCGACGAGCGTCTTGTCACTCTGTTTGTCGAGATAATACAATTTTGTGACAGAGTGACTGGAATAACAGAAGAAGAGAGAGCTTCAAAAGTATCGAAAGGTTAACCCGTTTGTACAAATTGACTGTACCAATGACTCTGTTCTTTCAATTTAAATCAGAGAAGTTTTTGATGACTCGACACCTCTGAATCTCAGGTGTCTCTTTCGCTGTACGTACTACGAGATCGACGGTTACGATGCGTAAGGGATACGGGTTCAGCCGTGTACCGTTATGTCGTTCAGGCGAGACGCACTCGATACAAGTATGCCATGCGCGCTGCCAGGAGGTCATCTCTTTTCTCGTGTCGCACTTATCGTGATGATCATAATTTTACTAGATGAACGTATAAATAAAATATAAATGAAACTTATTAAACACACAAAATCTTTTCCTTAATATCTACAAAATATTCTTGATTTTCTATGTTGCATATGTGTATATGTAAAAGAGAGAGCAATCTAGAGATTTAAAATATTAATGTTTTAAACAGCTTTTAAACATTTGGATTATTTGCAGAAAGATAAAATTTTGTATTAAATTCTTAATTTGATTTTGCTATTTTATCTTCTCGTTTCTGTTTTTACTATGAGACATATCTCAGTATTACAAACACTTTGTAAAAATATTCAGCGTCAAAAAAGAGATTTTATAAGTAAAATAAGTGAAAAATTTTATGAATAAAAAGTAATTAACACAATTAAGACTAAATTAAAATTAAATTATCTAAACTTTATTCTGATACTAATAAAACATTTACAATTAAATAACAAGATAATTGTTTTTTTATATCAAATTAATCTGTATATTCAACGTATGGTATTGTAAACGCGGATATTTTCAAGTTTTAAAAAACATACTTTTTTATTGTTTTTTGAATTTGTGCTTGTATCAATAGTGTTTTCAAACTAGAAATTTTTATATTTCTAAACTTTTTCAATAAGCGTAGTTTTTTTTTGAAATCACCACATATTTTTTTGGCCGTAAACAACTATTTGTATCGACCGTCTCGCGAGATTCAATCGTTGATTCGAGGAATCATTGTTGCTTGCGGTGAACATGGACGAGTGAGCGATTGGCAAGGAAGCAACGCCGCATCGTTCGCGAATTCAAAGCCGGCGCAGGATTTGCGCGTCCAATACGCGAATCGGAACGCAATTGTTGCCGCCACAACTATGCCAGCGATGCTTTATCTCTTTCTCTCTCTTTCTCTCTCTCTCTCTATCTTTCTCTTTCAGAAGAGGTCCCCCTCGCATAGAAACCAGAGTAACGGGCAGATGCTTCATTAATACACCGATCGTGAATTGTTACTATTTAATTAAATCGCATTTTCTGCGCGCTTTCCATGACTTCGCGGATCAGGGGAGAGGGAATGCTTCGGCGGCTCGTAATTAAAACTGCGGCTCTTGTCCCTCGCTTCGTTTGTTTGCTCTCTTTGTCTATCTTTCTCTCTCTTTCTTGCTATCTCGTCCCAAACGACGATAATGAAGTCGCTGATGTCAACGTCGATCGATTCTCAGGACGGAAACGTCTATCCAGCTGCGAAAAGTTACGAGATCACACTTAGGATGACGCGTCCTAAATAAGCACGGTGCTTGTTCCCTCCGATGTTACAGATCGGCTCATAGAATACGTTCATGACATATTTATGGAATTTCCAATATGGATAAAACTTTTTAGGTTTGGAAAGAGAGAGTTAACGGAAATTATATTGAAAATATTCCTAATTATATTGAAACTTCTCTATTTTCGAAAGAGAGAGAGAAAAAAGAGAGAACTTTTGTAGGTAGGAACTATAACGTATGAAAAAAGTATTTCAGACAAAGCATGCATCTAAATTCTCCGAACAAGCAATATGTCTTGAACATTTTCGAGCGAACGTAAATTGATTTTAATAATTTCTGTTATTATTATGCGGGCAACTCTCTTAAATTTGATCAGTCTAACGAGAAATTTTTCGAGCTGTACTCAAAAGACGTACGTATGTATGATGCAGCTCGCGTATGTACCTAAAAGCAAGAAGCTCGTTCAAGGCCAGTGGAATGTATCCTTTTAGCTCGAAACTTTTCACTCAGGGGAATTTTGAACGTTCGTTCAAGGTACAGCGACGCTTTCTGCGTTAACCTAGGAAGTATCATCGAAATATTCATAAAGTAAATACGGTGTGTTCGCGATATATACATATCTAGAAATTTATTATAAATAATAAAATATCAATTTTCCCATCGGATTTGAACAGCTCGCCGAGATTCAAGTTTTGCCTTGGCAGACCTTCGACATGGATAAGTTGGACATTCTTACGAGCAATTTTCTCGGCGGATTTTTACGGTATCGGTTTATGCAATTCGTTGTCGTGAATTTTCTACATTTTTCTTTGATACAGAATCGCGTTTTATATTTATCTTCCACGATATTGTCAATTGGATTAGTTAATAACAGATTTTCAGCTTCTCGCATTGTCGTGTTAACGTACGCGTCTTTATCTTTGCCAAACTTTTACGGTGACGAAGCCCCGCGAAAATGGCGCGTATATGACTGACGATTTTATTCGTCGAATTTTATTTTCAGAAAAATGATGTATCGGAACTATCGATCGGTAGTGTAACTATAAAAAAACGTTTGCTCGCACACGCACGCGGCCAAACGGGAGTGGGAGGTCAAGAGTCAGCTGAGAGAGAGAGACGAGAGATGAAGAGACAAGCCGAGGTTTGAAAAGAGAAAGACGACGAAAGGGGAATCGCGATGCGTTCGCGAGGTCAAAAGGATCTCGACGGGGTAACGAACCGTCGACGACAATAACGAGTCGAATACTCGATCGAGTGTATTTGTGCGCCTGCTGCACGGTATTCTCGAATGTGTAGGACGCATTGCGGTTATCGCTCTATCGTCACCGCGAAGGCGACCTCGGTCTCAGAGAAATAAAGACTCGATTGTACGTCTCGAACCGGCCGAATCCTCTTCCCGATGCAGTGAATCATAGAACCGCGAGATATAATGTCTCAAATAGAATTTTTATAGAAAATCGTAAATGCATTCAGAAAATCCAGCACACAACAAACCATGAAATCACGCCAAATACAAAGATCTTTGAGATAAAAAGAGAATCTTTTATCATAGTAAAAAATAAAAAAGAAACATAATTTTATAACAAAGAAATTTCTTCTTAAAATGGGTGTACTTATCTATTTGATGCCTTTTGTCACAATAATTTTCTGATTGAGTTAAAAGCTATTAAGTTGCGTCGTATTTTTTTTTTACGTGTTGTGTTATGTGAAATTCCAATTGCACTGAAAGTGCAGTTTCACGATAATATAAAGCGAGTAACGTCCACGTTTTAGAGGCACTGACGGAGAAATCGGTGTCGACGTATTTTTCTCCCGCGACAGCAGAATATTAATCCCTCGCGATTGCAAATGGGCTTAAAACCATGTTCCACGTTACAACGTGTACGAGATGCGTCGCGTGCAACCGGCAGAGCGCGTATGCACACAGCTGAGCACGCGGATGTGCGAAAGCCGCGTATTTAATCGGTATTTACCGGTATTTAATCTCACGAGGTTGGCAACGAGCTGAAGTGTCGAGCTGAAGCAAATGACACGTAATGACGCGGCTGCCACTTTGGCAGGATGCAAAAATTGAAGCGCGCATTAGAGCCACTCGCAAAACGAAAATCAAAAACGTTTATTGAACGAGTATTACCGTAACTTCAAGTGGCGATAATGCGCTTGAACTTTGCCCGAACATTTTTCAATATATTTTGAACATCGATCGCGTAATGTAGCGCGGAGACAGCGGCCGGATTCGTGCTTTGGACCCGCGCCAGATTGCGCTTGGCCACCGACATTCAAATCGCATAACTTACAAACAAGAACAAATTATGTGCATATGATTATTGTAACGAAAGTCTTAATGAGAAGCATGCACGTTGTGCATGCGAGTTTTTTTGTTTTTTATCCGTAAAACACAGCTGACGTGTTATCGCGCACGACAGTCGGTCGATTAGCTACTCAATTTCCGCGTGTATCCGCCTTATCTTCAAGTGTGGCAAAGACAGACGATTGGCCGACGTGAGATACGAGCACGTGTTGCACGTACGTGTCGCAGATGCAGCTTGTGTGCGTGAGTGTATCAACAATGGCGAAACTGCGACAGACCCATCAGTGTTTCTTTTCTTTTCTCTTCGTTCGTTCTTTCGACGCTCCCGACCCGCTTTAGCATGACAATCCGAACAAATTGGACGGCTCAATTTGAGCGAATTGCAGCGACGAGTTTCGGCCAGCTTCTCTGCGCGATCTCGACCGACACTACCATCAACCCCCAGATTTCACTCTCGCTTCGCTACCTCGAATTAGACTAACTCGCTCGTGTCATTCGAAGGCCGAAAATTGGCCAAACCGCATTGTTGCGCGAGCGAGCGAGCGAACGAATGAACGAACGAACGAACGAACGAACCACGCTCTGTCACGCGCCGTTGCACGCATAATCGGCCACGATTGACTTTCTATGTACGTAGTTAATTACCGGGCGTTGATCGCTAGGATACGCGTGCAGTTAAGCTTCAAGTCCCTCCTCTCTTCCCTCATCACGAATGATGCATTTTCCATTAGGTCGATTAGAATGTGAAAAGCGATCAATGTGCGAGATTTAAAGTGATTTGAACATTCGATCTAAATGACAATTGTTACTGCAAATTTGTGACTATATTATATATTAAAAAGCAAACTTCCACACATATTACTTTAGAATAAACGACTTTTTCGTTATCAATAACGAAAGTCGATTCTGTTGCAGATATTTTTTAAGTATTAATTACTTATATTATTTAGCAAAAAATATTTTTTAATACACATATAAAGAAGAGAAAAAGTTTAATTATTGGAATTTTGTAATGAACATATCTACTAGCTTTATAGAAACTCACTAATGAAGGCAGGGTTGAAAACTTATATTATAAAAATTAGCTTTACCCAATTTAGTATAAAAACATTACATGCGCGATATCGGATTCGATTTTGCGCATGTAATGTGCGATATAGAACTTGGTTTATCAGTTAATTGATTAAATAAACAATTATTCCACGAATTGCTACAGCGCATATTTTATCATTGTCGAATTTAGTTTTTGTTGAAGTTCACTAGTTAATTATGTAGGATCTTCTCAGAGATATTATTTTATTTAAATATATAATTAATTAAATAAATAAATAAATAAATAATTTATAAATGTTCTATATTTGATTATAATAGTAAAAATTAAAAATAAAAAGAACTTGTACACTCAGTATTCATTATAAAAACTCAGTCGGAGCGTAGACTTCCGAGCGTCTTTCGGTATCGACGGATTCGGAGCTTCTCCTGCTTCTCTCTCGGCTCTATACCTTTTATTTCACTTCTGTTTTTTAATTTGTCGGTCACCAGTAATCGACAAATATCGCAGAGGTGAGAATGGAAAATATTTGTCGCTTCTAGCCGCGCAAATATACAAATTTATTGCGAGAGATCAGCCGTTAAATTCAAAGATGCAACAAAAATACATAAAATGTTTTTACGATAATACAAAATAATTTTGTTCCTACAATTATCTATTTAGAATTAATTGAAGAATTTTTTTGAATTCGTATATATATTTATTTTATAAAATTTTTGTAAAACGTAATATTTACTAAGAATGATTAAGGTCAACTGGTCAAATACAAAGCGGGATTTACTAAACTTAGCCAAAATAAATTGGTATCATTTATAAAACCAACATACTGTATGACAAATTTTGCTCCTACAAGTCGCTAACGAGTTACATAGTCCAAGACAATATAAACATAGACATAAATATGAAGGACACAAGTTGAATTTACAAACGTAAAGACTGACATGTAAATAAAACCAGAAAATGCTATAAATTTGTTCTTTTAAAAGTGAGAAATATATATCAGTCAATATAATTCAGTGTCGCTAATAATATTCAATTATTCTTTTACTGTTGAATATGAATAGTTTCAGAAGTAATTCATTTTGTCATTTTATCGATACGAAACTGAGAAATTTTTCACCGTATTTTTATGTAATATTTTCTTTTAGTATAAATGTATCGAGAGCAGATAAACGAAGCCGTAATAAATATATAAAAATAATAGACGTGTGTATGTGTGTTCATAGCGCTGCAACACAGCTGACATAATTGCTGGCAGCGTTTCGGAGATGAATTTCGTTGCCAAGAATATCCTACGTTGTCATAGTGAATTTATTCTATTAATAACAAGTTGTCACGTTCTCCACGTCGCGACTAGTTTTAGGTACGTCAAATATTATAAATACATTATCAAGAGCAAGACAGATATCAGTAAAACAACTATAGAATGTACCGAACAATATCAAATTAACGTAATTGGAACTTGCATACGAAATTTATAACAGAAAAGTGAAAAGAAAAGTATATAGCCCTGGTTTGATATTATTTCTAGCTGAAGAGCTTCAATAACTTGCTTGAAGAACTTGCCTGAAATAATGCGAAAGAGCACAAAAACAAAAAAAAAAAAAAGAATACAAAAAGTTCTCTCAATGACATCGAAATATCGTATTGTAAACAATTAAGTTTCCAATATCTTTTGACAGTATTTCTTTGATGTTTATCGACCAAGCGGCAAGTAGTAAATATTTGTGGGCGATAATATTACCGACGTACCTTGCTCGCCAACGATGGATGGTATTTCTCACATATTTGTGGACAGCGCATGCTGATGCATGTCGATGCGAACATGAACGCTTTGCGCGACATTCTCTTTTACAGGGCCTACACAATGCTATCATAAATTCTTTTGTTTTTATTTCTGGCGAGACAAGACTGAATATAGCGATGAGAGAAGTCAAAGTCTTGAGATTCGGGCAGACTGGTCAGGTAGCGAAGGACAGGTGAGTATACTAAAGATATATAAGGGAGGCGTTCCCGCCTGTGTTTCCGACATATTTTCACAACGTAGATCTCCGGTGTCTCGCGCTTCTCTCAGAGATCAAATTATATACTCGCCTTTGTTCGCTAAAGATAAATAACAATTCGTAAGCCAAAAGATTAAAACTTTGTCAGACTAGCGATCATCAACTGAGAGCGTGAGAGCGACACGCGCGCACCTTGTAAGATACGACCGTAATAAACGTGTTACATAATAAACACGCTCTTCCCTCTTCCTCCCACCATTCCTCGAAGCATTCCTTCAGGATGCGGGGCGACGTCAAACGAGATTATCATGTTGGTGGCAGCTCCCTGTCGAGTCTTATTTGCGGCACTCGACACAACCGAGCGATATATGCTAGTCGATTTATTTTATCACGCATGAAAGTGTGTTGTTCTATTACATTTTTTTTTTTTTTGTAATAACAAAAGAACGCTATTTTTATCGAGGTCATTATTCGCCCATTAAAATTGTTTCGACATGTCCGAAATTGATCGGATCGAAGTTCAATTTACATGGTCGCGACTGTGTAACTGGGCCACCGTGATCGACATTTTATGATGAGCCTCAGCCAACCACCAATGCAAAATACAGTTTTAATCTCCGCAACGGTTTATCATTCACCAGTGGCGAGACCTTCACTGCATCAAACGCTAATTTATGCTATCGTGCACGTTCGAACTCCGCGGCTACACAATCGACATCGAAATAACAATACAACACCATAATATACACGATACAGGTACATATCGGTGTACTATGAGCCTATTTGTGGAGATTTTTCTAAACTTTACTTCGGTGTTAGCGCTATCTTTTCTCCAAATTGCGAATCTATGCAAATCCATACGAGTTGAGTCTTTTATAAAGAGACGCTTTTATTTAAAAGAGTAAAAAAAGTGGAAGATTAATGTGTAGAATCGGCAAACCCGACCAGCTATATTTATAAAACTCTCGAGCTTGCGATAACCATCGCATCGGAATTGCGACTAAACACGCAAAAATGTTAACGATATATCGAAATACCGCTCCGTTCCTTTTTTTGACTATATCAATATTTTTCTATACGGGAGTTTTTAAAGGTATCAAAATAAACCTTAGGCAAATGATAACACAGAAAATTTGTGTAAAAAAAAAAGAGAAATTTGTAGCTAGATGTTGTAATTTCTATCGCGTAATAACTTGGAGGTAACGGATGTGAAAACTGCGAATTTGCGAACGACGAACGCGATGTAAGTGCGGACTTATCGAAACGGCGTGTTTCGAAGCCGTGTGTTATTACGAACGCGATCCATTAAAAACACACTCCCTGCTCGGGGGGCTACGGTCGTGCCGTATGTGCTCGCAGCAGGTTTATGCTCTTCCGCGGCGGTGCAGGCGACCGGCCGAAAATGCTTGGTGGTCCCTCGAGTGGAGCCCGCGGGAGAAAGAACCACCTGCCGTAGAGGATCGGTGGGGGAAACTACCGTCGCGCATCTCGTCCCCGCCGTTGCTGCCATCATTCGCTCCCGCACCCTCTACTGGAAACCAACATTCGCCGACACCCTTCTACCCTGTCGCATGGTCTCCCCACTATGTAACTACCACCGCCGTTGACAGGGTTGGCTCCTGTTCCATTGATGCCCCGAGCAATGCAGACAAACTAAACCGAATAAACATTGCACGAAAATGAAAACATCAATAGAAAAAAACGTAGATAAAAGATTTAAATTAAAAATTTACACAGACTATCACGGTAAAACATACGATCAACTTCTGCACTTGTACAATTAAAATAATTGATAAAATTTGCAACAATTTTACGAATGAAAAAGAAGTACAGAAAGTGAGAATATATCTCAATGAAGAAGAAAATTATAGACACCGAAAAAGTAAGTCTACTCTCGGTACGCTATAGTCATTACCATGTACGCATGAAGCAAAATTGGCGAGAGAGAAGAAAGAGAGAGAACGTCGTATTAAGTAATTAAAATAATTAAACTTATTCAGACCCAGCGCAGCCATATGGGTGCCGATTAACAGACTAAAATTGGAGAATTATGTAAATTTTAAATTACCTCCTGTCAAAATTAGTCCGTCCGAATACAGACGTCATTGCTGCTAGTATGTTACGTACACGTTTCATTCATTCGTATCACTTTCCGCGATGCTTATTCGCGACGATATTTTTAATTGAAAGTATGTTTATACTAAAAGTTTTGTTATATTAAGCGTTTTATCGAATCTAGCAATTCAGCCTATTAATGTTACACGTTTGCTTGCACTTCAGTGTAGGATCGAGCAAATCGATTATAGTAAAATTCAATTATATTGGCACGCTATCGTTCTTTTTCCATTTTTCCTGCAACGTTGCGCTGTGCAGACTCTATTCTGAAGAGTAATATAAATTAAATCTAAAAATGTGCAAACAATAATACGTTTTAATCTTTCGTTTTAAATTCCAATTTAGAATATCCGTGTCCTATTTTTGTAACTCAATCGTATAATTCTAGAATTGTTCTGTATTTTTATTTCCCGGGAAATATGTTTTGCTTGACGGAACGTAACCGGTGATAAAGACCTTATAAAAATGTGCCACTTTCGTTAAATTCCAGCATTGTTTCAGGAGAGGAAACATAATGCACCCTCTCAGATAACCAGAATGCACTATTACAAGCGAGTTGAAACAGTTCCTAATGTCGTCCAAGTAGTTCACTTACGGTATATGTCTCAAGAGAGGGCCATACATGCAACCATATTTCGAGGTTGCTTACTCTTATTTGAGCTATTTTATATAATAATGAGAGAATAATAGCGCGGAACAGTAAATAATAATAACAACTAACAAAGCAAAACTTTTGCAGTGATGCGACTATAAACAGTTCTTCTTTTAAGTTGCATCTGTTGTTCACTTCTTATTTATTCCTTCGTTATCCCTCTTTACTCTTCTCTCTACTTTCTACTTTTCTCCCACCGCATGTAAGAGCGTAAGAGCACCTTTGGGCAATCTTGTCGAAACTCCCGAGAGTTCCCGGGGCAAATTGAGAAACCTTGTGGTAAGCGAGTTCTCTCACGGACGAGTCTCGCGCGTTAGCGCCTCCTTGCACCTGCAGGCGTGCATCCGGCTCTGGCCGGTTACCACCACCGCCTCCACCGTCGACGTTGCACTCCGCCACCGCGGCCGGTTGTAGTACGCCGTGGCACACTATGCGTGGCGGCTCGAGTGCTTTGAAGAGGGGTGAGAATCGTTTGGTGGGGGGCAACGAAGGCGCGATGAGATCACAGGCTCAGTTGCCGTGCGACTGTCGAGAGGCGCGCTTTTAGTGTCGACGGATGCGTGCGATATAGTTTCTTGTTAGTTTCGGTTTCGCGCCAAGCGTCTTCTCTGCTCTACCTGGAATTTCTATTTGCTTTGTTCGGAACTTTTAACAAAAAAACTCACCAGGTATTTTCCGTCGCATTGTCCTCGTCACCGTATGGTGCCACTCGGCATCAGTGAGATAAAATTCTTTCGTTAGAACGGAGCAGTCACTGGCAGAAAACGAAGCGAGGAAGAGTCTCGATTGAAATCTCCAACCGCAGGAAGCTATTAATACGTCAGGTGCACGCGGTTCACGCACACGTACATATACGTGCACACATCCACCGCCCCGTGCGGGAATGGAGTCTCATCCCCGTGCGCGCAGTTGAGCGATGATCGCGCGTGAATCGACCGCGAGAAGCGCGTCGTTTTTTCCGCCTTATGCATCGCTCGATGCAAGCGTCACCGCTGGCGTAAGATACTCGCTGGTCGTGAATATTTCCTCAGAAACGATAGACAGTTGCGTGCGGTAGCGATTAACGGTAGCCGGGGAGAACGGGAAAAGAAAAAAAAAATTCGAGACGACATTTCGATGCAACCGAGTGTGATGAAGAATGGTGCAGCGTGCGCGCATTTCGTGCTCGCCGTCGTCGATGCGAGTACATTTCCGCAGTGAACATCGTTCGGATGTGCGTGCGTGTAGTGCTTTCGGCCTTTGAGCAGGCCGAATTAGTGAATGTATATCCACCTAGATTTATAAGGTGATATATCTCTAATTGACGGTGTATTATATATTTTATTTGATTATCGCCCATCCCGACCTTGCCTGCTGAAAGTTTCGGAGTTAGAGGACGAGAGAGCGCGGAGTGAGAAACACGTGTGAAATTACTATCCTCGGGTGAAGTTACTCCCTCTAAACTCCACTTCTCTCTCTCTCTCTCTCACTTCCTGTAACCATGGATAGAAAGCCGAGGACCAGGATCAGCCGCCGCACGCAGATCGCGATAATGAACCTATTGCTGCTCTGCACCGGTGAGTACATCTGGTCCGTTAGCGAGTCTCCTAACGAACACGCCGCACACGACTGTGATTAAAAACTAATTCCGTCGAAACACCGGATGAGAGTTAATTAATGAACGATTCAGATACGAGGATTGGTCGGCGTACCGCTCCCTGTATAAATATCGGATAAATTGATAATTCTGCAGCGCGATGCAACACTCGCGGGATGAGAGAAGGAGTAAGAATGCGAAACCGGTATTTCGCCGTATGAATTGCGTGGGCTGCGGATCGCGGTAGACTGCGGTATATCGAGAGAATGTGAAAAGAGCGTATGATGCTCCTTCGATGTTGCATCTTTGACGTCTCTTCGCGAATATTCTTAAAGCAAATTATTTACCTTTCTAAATAAATTCTAGTTGTATTTAAGTTCTCGAGTTATTTTTCAAATAGATATGTTGAAACTTCAACGAGGAAAACATGCTGTTAAAAAAATTAAAAAATTTTTAAAGATATACTAATGACTTTTTAAATTATACAAAATGCCGAGAGTTTCTCATCGTATATAAAACGTTAACTACAATTCGCGAAGGCGAATTCAAAACGATTGATCGCATACATAGTCATATAATGCAAAAGAATAGACTGAACATAAAAAGCGGCGGTTTTACAAAGTAGAGCGAAACTATATATATCTCTACCTCTACTTACTAATTTCTAAGGTGGTTAAAGAAATCCGAAGGTATACTATAACCAGATCAGCTGTGAATCGATTAGGAAAAGTGTAGTGCGAAAACAGAAATATCGCCAAGAACACGAAAGTGCGCTTTCTTTGGCATGTTTCTTATCTTCCCTACGTATAAATTTTATAATATTAACGACTAATAATATTATAAAATCGACATTCCAGAAATGTGATGAGCAACTTTCAAAGACATTTCTTTTGCTGTAAAAGCAACTCTCCGTTCTAATCGAATTAAAGAACAAAGAAAGACTTCCGCGCGCATTCACTGCTACAGAGTTTAAATATTCAGAGTTAGCTTCGAAAACAGTAATGTGGCACAAAAATTTTTGTGATAGTTGAAAAGACACTAGATAAAACACGATTATTATTTTATCTTCCTGCGTCAAAGATATATGGTATTGTGAAGGGCTGACAATGCAATAATTTTACTGTTAATCGTCGGACTTTAAGATAAACATGGAAAGTTCTAAGCGTAGCAACGAGACTAAACTAGACAATGGTCACAGATGTTAGAATTTTATTCAGTTTGCTTTTTCTCTCTGTTCCTTTTCATTTGTTTTCCTTTATATCGTTATCTACGTTAAAGATAATTTTTTTTTCTAACATCAGAACGGATATCCGTTCTCTATGTTTATTATTTTTTATTTACGTATTTTTCTTAGTTTCTTAATAAAATTTCCGAACAGCTTTTGTCAGCGCTGCTGACACTTATCTCTGTTTCTCTATTTATGTATGTACTGAATAAAAGTTATTATTATTACATAACTTTTTGAAAATGTAAGTAGAAATTTGTGGAACATTAAATATTTTGGTAACATAAAGTGTTACTTTAACGACAGCTTCATCGATATTACATATTGATGTAAAATCACATGTCGACGTTGCACATCAGTCTACTTAACTCTCGACTATCTTCCTTTGGGACGTGTAAGCTGCTCTTCCTCAGCAGAGTTTCACTTTATTCATATTCAAATATAAATTACGATATATAGTCTACCGTAAAATATATCCCGAGTAATTATCCATTAAAGTGTATAAAAAAAAGAAAGACTTTTAGTCAATTAAAGTTTTTGGACTTAAACTTTCGAACGCATAAATCCCGTTTCAAGGACTACTGTAGCAACTACCATACGAAGGGACAGAAAGTTCATTGGCGGATATAATTCTCGTGGGTGCCAGAAATGCAGATGCGTCGCCGTGCACTGGCATAAGATGAGTGCATCAACGTAGAGGATCGGCCCTTTGTGGTTCGTCTGCGCAATATGTGTCGAACCATATAGCAGCAGAAAGGCGACGCGTTTCCGCGTTAATCGTTCGACTCTCACTTTGGTGAGCGGCAGCTGATCGCACAGAGAGAACAACGCAAGGAGAGAGATTTGCATACGTGCAAGATTTCACATCATATGCCACGCGCAATTTTTCTCACATAAACCGCAGCGTTTTTGCGGACGCCGATAAAATAAATTGCCGCGGGCTAAGAAATTCCAATTCGGATTTGCGTTTGCATCAAAGTACGATGAAATTTGCAAAAGGTTTCAAACTGGAAACCGCTTTTGCTACGTTTGTGGCAAACGATCATATATAGACCTTTAATCGAGAAAGGGAGGGGGTGCATAATTAGGTGAGAGCGTTGCATCAGTGCGCGATGCAGTTACGGCCGATTACGCGGTGCGCGTAGCCAGCATAGAAGATCGAGGGTGGTGGTTCTATCTATCTCTCTTTCTCTCTCTCTCTTTCACCGATCAACTCGAGGGTTTGCAGCATCGGAAAATCGCATCGGCGCCGCCACGTTAACGATGCCGCGTTTTCTAATCGTCGTTCCCCACGAACGAGCGCTTCCCACGGAAGATCCGCGATTCGAGCCAAATGTTATCGCTCCGCGGAATTATCGGAAAGTAATTAACCGCTAATCGGCCGGTAGCTGGGATTGGGGATCGCGATGTTCCTTCTTAACAACGGTGATACATTTAATTGCGGGAAAAGCGTTGCGTTTCGAGTACGCTTACCTGCCCGTCTCATCTGAGATACGATAGATTTAATCGCGGCGGTCACGCAGACTAGTTTGTATAGCAAATAGTCTTCAGAATAAATTGGTATTCGAGATATCCTAAAATTAACATCAGCATCCCCTCACCAAGCGAGTCTCTTATTGCGCGCGCATCACAAGTTGTTAATTAAAAACAAGATCTATAAGAGTATTTACTTAAAAGATAGTTAAGAAGATCATCTGATATTTACGGACGACAATCATTTATTTAAAGTAACACGGCACGCGGGCAATCGATCGACGTCCTTGCGGCAACTCTAATAAATTTTCTACTCTTATTGCCGCTGTTTTTCCACGCCCAAGCTTCTAAGCTGTCTGTCCACTCGATAAATTTCGACGACGCTTCCTGTCGCTCGCGCGCGCGCTTTAAAGAAATACAAGCTGCAACGCAGGTGCGAAAGCGCCGTTACCTCTCCGTTCTTGCATTACGAAAAGAAGATTACGAGCGGTGTGGTGTTAATGGCACACAGGAGGGTGCCGACCGTACCTCTTTTTCTTTCGCGCGAAACATAAGCGATTAATGGTTTTTGTAAACGACCTCTTATTTCTTGTCGTCGCAGAGGTAACCTTGAGTTATGCGCCGCGCGTTGCTCGGATCAAAAATTATTTACTTCTCACTCCCGGACGATTACACGAAACATTGTCTTTATTGCTTTATCTATCTTCATTCTCACTCCTTGGAGTATGCAAAGCGCTTGCGGAGTGCTTTGATAAAACTCGAATTGATAAACGGGGGGATTTTTTTTATGATATAAATTTTAGAAAATGATGAAAAAAGTGTGATATTTAATTATATACCTACTTGAAATTTCTTCAAATATCATTTTTTTATATAATGCTATTCTACGGTTATTTTTGTAACTTCTTTCTCTTCTCTTTGTACACGAGGACAAATGAACGTGATTTTGCAATCAGAATTAAGAATGATAACTGGCGCTCGTTAGCGATTGAGAAATATCACGGCAAAGACATCACCGCTATTTGTCACGTACGGTTCCGACATTATTTGTGACGGAGTTTCGGTATTTTGTCGGATTATATATTACTGCAATTCCGACGCGTATCCACGCTTTCACACCGATTCCGCCGCGGGTCAAATATTTTTCCTACATCACGTTTGCACCGATATGGCCGGCCCGGGGCATTCTGCTTCTTGAAAAAGAGAAACGGTCGAGGAATTAATTCTTTATATTACCAGACGGACGGAAGGAAAACGGAATGGAAGTCGGGCGAGAGCGCATTTGTCGGAGGTAAACGCGCACGCACGTAGGGAACATTATTTCGTCCGCCGCGTTGATGTGAAATAAAAAATAGCTGACCCATTTTCAAATCGTTTCGCACATCGCGCCCGTACTCCGATAGTTGGTCGATCTGACAGGAGAGAGGGGAGGAGAGAAAGAAAGAGAACGAAAGAACAATCGTACTTCGCAGACGATCAGTTTTTCCAACTTTCACCGTATGTTCATATTCGTACGAGAAGATATTGTAAAGATCGAATGTACAATATCGAGAGTAAGCTATTTCCACATCTGCGTTATTTCTCGGGAAAAGAAGTGGATTTTGTTGTAGAGTGCTCTTCTTCTCTTCGGAAATTCCGTATTTTTTTCGCGAGCGTGAATATCGGTTTGAAAAATTTGTGAATATTACTCATTGTCATTAATTTCACATTTTTAGCGAGAAATTGAACAGAAATATATAATTATTTTTGTTAAAATAATCCGATGCATACAATGAATAAAATAATTGCAAAATGTATCTAATTAATTATCCATGAAATTCTCTTAATAAAAAAAATTATTTTTAAACGAAATTTTATTTGAAAACATTCAATGTACGTCACCGAAATAGCTGATAGCCGTACGTGTCTGAATGGCAGAAAACTTTTTATCTACAGCATCATAAAAGTACAGTATCTCGCTCTTTGCTTTGTGTAACTATCATCTGGCCGATAGTCTATCAATCTCGAAATGAGTGTACTTACATATAAATAATATATGTATAAGATATTTGTATATGATATGTGTTAAAGATAAAAGAGAGAGAAAAGAAGATGGAGCACTATAGTCAGTATAGCTGTTTTGTCAAACATATTCGCATTTTCGCATGCGTTATATGATTGCGATTTTCATCGTCATATTGCGCGGACGTACGAGAGCCAATATCGCGCGGCCGCACTCGGCAGAAATGCCTACGGCGATGATATTCGACGCGAATGAAATAAGGTTCGGCTGCTGGCCGTGCACGGCGACGTATTGTTATTGCCGCGCCGCAGACATAAACGCAGTTTGCTTTGTTGTGTCGTGCCCACGAGCTGGGCGTGGATATGCACAGAGTGTCGTAATAGCGCAGCAACATATGTTAATAGCAGCTGATTCGGAAAGCTACCAATTAAATTATATTGAAATATTAGTTCTCGAGTTGCAAAAACTAAATTTGAAAAGAATTTTTTTTAATTTGTATTATGAACAAGTAAAACGAAATTTAATTTTGTAAATTTAATTCTGTTCTATCAGATAAATATTTTGTGAGATTTGTTGAATATTTAATCATTAGCTGGTCTCAAATAAAATAAATGTGCGCGCGTTCTTTTTGAATCACCAGGTCAATTGATAATGAAACAACATTAGAAATTAAAATCTATATTGTATAAAATATATTGTATAGATTTTGTCAAGTATGTTAGCTCAAACTAGACTGAAATCCATAGAACTCTTTGTACGTGAACAAAAGCTACGCAACATATTTTACGGTTCTTTTAGATTGCACGATATATTCAACGGTTAAGAATCGCTTCCTCTATACGCTGTATAACGTATAGCGTATGTAATATAACGTCGTTTTTAATTTCATTCCGCGCTATTATATCATTTCATATCGTATAACATCACAATATCTTTACAATATTAACATCATAGCTTTGTTTTAATATTTCAAGAACTTTATATTTCTGTAATTGTTTTATATCTCTGTTCAAGCTTGAAATAAACAACAATCTCTAGATTAATTGCATTTATTTATATTACGAATATCGTGTGTAACATGTTGCACACAGATATACAGAAAATAATCTCGCCGTTAAAAAACGCGTATGGTGTTATCACAATATCGTGTCGTAACACTGAAGAACAAATTGAACACTTTTGTTCACTTTCTTAAAACAGATGATTCTTATAGATTATGATGCGCTAAATTCAAATCTGATTTTAGAAATTTGCTGTCAATCTATAAAAAATACCTTCCATTTTAACAGTGAAAATTTCATGTTTTCTAGTGCCATAACACACATAACATTTAGATTAAGAATAATTCCGTTTAAGTGGCTGTTTAATGCCGTAGAAGTGAAACCGTTTGCATTCGTTACTTCGGGAAGGAAGTGAGATGGTGCACGAACGGGCGAGAGAACATATTTGTTAATACCGCAGAGGCCAACACCTCTGAAGAACCGTGCATTATGCCGGGAAGCCCGGAATCGGCACTAGTCACGTAAAGTTTCCCGCGCTCTCGTCGTTGCGGTCCGAACACAAGTAGCAATATAAACCCGGTGTTATAAACTGAGTTTTCTAAATAACTAAAATCCATTAGCGGCACACGCTTCCTGGGCGAGAGAAATGGAATGAATATGTGCGAGGAAACGCTTACAACGCCAAGAGCAACAAAGGAAAGAGTATTATCGAAGCGAAAAGTTTACTTTACAAAACGACAATCGTACGAGGAAATTTTCTATATATTTTCCACACGAGGAAACACCTAAAGGCGCGGTCACATTGCGGCAGGATAACAAGCGAGCCGCGCGAGATACAACGAATAACAGAAGCGCGAGAATTTCGATATTCTTTCTCTTTTATTCAGTTCCCGATTTTATATCTCGCTGTTCTGTGCGAATATGCTTGCGTCTTAAATAAAAGCATACGATAAGAAAAACTGTTAAGTGCGACCGCTCTGTGATTAATTTATAAATTTTGTGTTTCCATTAACTTCACACGCCAAAAGAATTGATGCAAATTTTGCGCTTTTTAAATTTTTCATTAACGTGCACAGCTTATAAAATTTTATACGCATATACTCGTATCGATTGATAATATTTTATATCAAAAAAAACTTTTACACAAAATTCCATGCATTTTTGTGGTGACCATGATTTGAAAAACACTATGGTGAACGACAGACGTAACTATTTTAGCCAATAGCGTTGAAAACATCAATGAATTCCATGTCTTTAAGTATTTACTATGCGGAATGCTGACGTTGGTTCATTTCGCGGCCTAGCATTAGAAGCTGATCGGCACGTTTCACGTTTAATACTACAGGATATTGCGATATACATCCTGTATTGCATAGCGCGTTATTATTCGAGACGACAATTACTGGGACGGTTATGTATTTATTTATTTAATTTATTGTTTTGTTGCGAAATGCATGTAGGATAATCGTATATTGCTGTAAAATATCACAGTATATTTTACGAACGAATTATACATTAATATTTTTTTTATCAAAGAGTATCATGTTTCTGGTAAACAAATGAATAAAATATCGTATATTGAATTATCAAATGAAATATAAACAAGCTCTCCCGTCGAAATACACACAAGAAAAGTGCACGAAAGAAACCTGACATAAAATCCAATTACTCAACTGTTTTAGTTCTCTTTTATGTTTCTATGATGAAAAAATTAAAAACTTACTTTACGTCAAACTTTAATTTCTATCGACTCATAATATTCTGGCCGAGGAAAAGCGTAAATTCCGTAAAAAAATGGAAGTTTTATAGAGCACAAAGTAACTATATCGTAGTCTATGTATAGATATATATACCACATACGATCTAGCAGCTCGCGAGATTAACCCTAATCGGTAACGATCCCCGAGTATCGGCCGCGGTTGGTCCGATACCGTGGCGAACTAATTTATAGACGACCGCATAAACCGCCAAAATGTAAGGATTCAGGAACGGCGACGAATAGTATTAATCTGGAGCGGATCGCAGCGTAGCGATACGCATACATACATTGTATGCGGCCGCCGACATTAATCCGTCGCGTGCCGCATGCGAGGGCGACGTCTCGGATAAAAAAGTATATATCGCGTGCATTCATTAGCGGTTATATTAATGCGAAAAAATTGCCGTGCCCGCCCGGGCAATCGCTTATCGCCCCGTGCGTACGTAAAACGAGCTTAAGTCCGCGTAATCGCCAATCGAGATCGCCACGACTTTCCTCGCTTCGCGATTACGCTCGTTGTTGTCAGACTCGCTACGATTTATCGCTAGTGTATCAGATCCGACAAAACTATCGCGCGTTAATGAGGTTTACAGAGAGCACCGTGTTACATAAGAGATGTTTCACAAGTTTCCAATTGCAATTTTAATAAATCTTCGATTGTTTTCTCGAGCGAAATAACGAAGCCAATAAGTCGTTACTTTGGAATAAAATATTTTGCGACATTTGTCACAGTTTCGCAAATATCTTGAAAATCGATGCCAAGTGTAGCGTAATAAATGCTAATATATTAAGGAGACGAACTGCTTTTGTATTTGTGTCAGAAAGACATCGTTTGAAAACTATAATCGCTGCTGTTAATTTGTATTATTGCATATTACTGTTGGGAATTATTATCTAATTGCTAGGCATTACGGGATTAGCGTACATATTTTTGGTTAGTGGTTTACACGCCAGTCGCCTTTCCGACCAAATATCCGATAATGATTTAATGCAATTAATGCAACGAGCAAACTGTGCATTAACACGATTATCATTTATGACAGATTCGCCAGTGATAATTTTCTAGACGTGCGTGAGCAGCGCGCAGGCGAAGGTCGCACCACAATCGCGTAATTCTTCATTGTGATCTCTCGTGGCCAACGATAATTTGTTTTTCCCAAAGATCGCGATTGTTTTATTACGCGCGTATTTTTCGTCGCTTATTCAAACGCATTCCGATATATCTGACGCATTCCGATATTACTAATATTTGGAAAATATTCGAAATTGTCTCCTTTCCGATCGTTCGTTGTGTTTGCGCTTCTCGTAGTATCGCATCGTCGAGCAGACCGCTTCCAGGCGAGAATAATATTCCTAGCGGAAAATTCATCGTAGCACGCTCTCGATGGTAGCTTCCATCGGTGCGAGAAATGACTGTGAGAATTTCGAGTAACTTCGCCGCACTGCGAGAGAGCGAGCGTCCGAAATTTCGGAGCGGATATGCTTCCTGTCCGAGAGAAATTCTGTTATAAATACACGTATATGCGCTACAGTACATTGTACAAAGTAATCATTCATACGATGACGTATGTGTTTTCGTTACACGATCGTGTCATGAAAGCTAACCTTTGATTTGCAGTACGCTTTTATATGTACGAATTTATATGTTTTGTACGCTTTTCTCCTCCTTTCTCATAATTTTCCCAATGAAACTCCATAATACTAATAAAAAATAATTTAATCTTTATTAGTCGCATCAAAAGGTAATAGCAAAACTAGTATTCCAAACCCTGTATACACCCGTATACACGTGTACAATTCTTAATAATGTAAGAAAATGAATTTAAAACACGGAAAGTCCATTTCTTTGGCAGCATTTTATTTTTCATTCGTCTCACTCGCCGCGTAATGCACGTTCAGGTGTAAAATCGTAAAGTGATGAAACATCTCTTCTCACTTTAGAAGAAACACATATGTATGTATGTAGATTACGTCGATTGCACGGCGAGCGGGAGAGACGTGACAGTCGCGCCGACATCTGGCGAGGAGAGCGCCTTTGTCTCGTCGCGAGTTGTAGTAACGGGAGAACTGGAACGACGACGGCGGCGAGTTACGTCGAGGACGTACTTCTCCTCTTCTTGCCTCACGACTCTCATCTCGCCATCGTCTTCCGTCTCGATCTTTTGTCCGCCGAACCGTAAATCTGTCCGGCAAGCAGCGCCGGCCGTACATCATCACCACGCTCGACGCGTTCCCTTATTAACGTTAGCGCGATGCACTTTGCAGCCGCGAGTGCGTCTTCATATTTCGCCGAGGGTGTGTTCGAGGGTGCGTTTCTTTCTTCCCGCTTCATTCGCGCTTAATTGGCCCGCGGGCTCGCCGCGCACGAAACGCCCTGATGCAATGCGACCGACGGCAACGTGCTCATTTCCCGCGGCTTTCGTGCAACCTCCGATGAAAAACAGCGCCGCGCAGTTCGCCTCTTCTGTCTATTTCTCCCGTGATTTAGTGCTAAAATTCAACTGACGTTGGAAGCTGATGCTGTTTCACGGACTCCAGATGGCAACGTCATTCAAAGAGTAGATTTAGATGAAGTTTGAATAAAATTCTATACCTATTGAATTCGCGCGACTATTTAAGTTCAAATTCAAACCGCGAAAAATTATCTTCTTTCTGATTTCTTTGTTTTTTTCTTTATATTTGACATATTGTTTAAAACGCGTGAGATTATTCGTCATTTATTGTGTTAAGCAGTAAATAATTCTTATTGGATTTTCTCAAAGTCTTTTCTTCGTGACATTTTCTCCAGCCAATCGGCTGATGCAGCAATTCCCAACGCAGGAAACGTTTCAGCGGCAGTCGCCACAATTTTAACCGTGTAACACTAAATCACGGTAGCGTTGCGTTCGAAACACGACACCACGTGGCATTCCTTCGACAACGTGTTGAATTTCTCCTCGTACGCAGACGAATTTTCAACGTAAAACACTTTTCGTCGGCAACTAAAATGCATTCTGCATCGATCGCACAAGTGGATTAAATAAAAAAAAAAAACTGAAGTCTTATAGACGATTTTATATTTTTGAAAATAGTAGAATATAACTTTATTCTTTTTATAAAATAATGAGAGGCAACAGGGTTCAATTATGGAGTATCCAATATATTTGTTGAAAAAAGTTGTTTGTCATCTGACAAATATACATATACGTCGTTAATTTAAGCATGAGTGATGGTCGGATTTAAGATTTCACTGAAGATGACTAGAAATATGTAGTCGAAACGTTTGAAATAATTACATGAGCATTATTTATTTTGCATAACATCCTGCTAACAAATTCAACAACGCCTTTTTGCAACTAATATATTTATTCTTTTTATTTTGATTGATTGGATAATTTAAAAAATTGCGAAATCGATGGCATTAATATATGAAGAAAGATTAACGTCAGACGCAAGAAAGCAAAAAACAAGCAATTTGTACTGTAATTTTCTACTCTAAAGAACAGAAATGTAAACTGGCTTAGAAAAATATGAAACATAACACGAGCTTCTCGTATTTGTGTGTACTTCAAGTTAAATACGAAAGATATTAAAGTCTTCTTTTTCCTTTTACCCGATTCGTAGATAACGTTCATAAGATCGCTGTAGGTCACGTAAACGTCCGTTATTCGAAGTTCTATCTGAACGTTCTTGTAGATCGCTCCCTTTATCGCCTGCCACAAGATAATGATTTCTACAACTTTTTCGTGGTCCGTCCGAGCAACACGTCGCCGAAATTGCCTTCACCGAAATTGCTCTAGCCAGAGGTCTGCGACGCGCGATCGATGCTCGACCGCTTACGCCAATTGGTTAATCCTGTGCCCCCTTAATATTGCACAAAGTGTCGCCTGGAATATTGAGCCCTTGCTTTAAAATGGCGCAACGTATCTTGGAAATTCATACTCCGCTGGCGCCAGCGAGATGTTCATGTTACATAGACTGATATATATAAGTAACCTGAACTTTGTCTGACCTGACTTCAAAGTAACACACACATACACACACACACGCATTATATTACCCTTTCAAATCAATTTCAGATTAGATTGAAAATTAAAAGTTTGATTTTATTTTTATGAATTTTACGGAATCAAATGAAGATTTTGCTTTGACCAAACATGAAAGTGTACTTTGTATAAAAGGTATAATTTAAATAATGCCTGTTCGTTTTGCCTCCTAACTATATTCATTGGTGGAATTTATATTTTATCTAGTATAATTCTTTCCTGCCTTCATCATCATTTTCTCTCTCGAAACGAAAGCAATTTCCTTACAGAAAACCAACGCGAGGTATCCGAAAAAAGTTATTACGTACACGGCACATTGTATGTCGCCATATCTTGCATTATGCAGTATTAACAGTTTCGTAATTGGCGCGCCGGAGAGTGAAGATATGCATGTGTCGTGTGTATGTATACGATCGAACACCTACGAGAGATCGGTACGATTGTTACCTGCATGACTAAGCTAGTATTTACGCAAGTCCGTATTGCGCGTAACCTCGTTATGCCACACTATACAAGGTGCGCTTCAGACGCAAACTCTTGCATTTTTAATTGTAAATTGTCGAGATAGAAATCCGAAATAAAATGAGAAGTGTTCAATTGAAACGATACGAGCCTTTCACGTAAAAGTATTGTTAATTTTCTTATCTGACCGTGTTGAGCGCCCACGTAAAAACAATACAATTACTGCGCGTCACTCGGTATGCGTTATTGCAAATGCGCAAAGTTTCCGAGATGAAGAACGACAGCGCGGTGTTCACTTTCGGAGCAACAGTAAAGCCGTCGATGGGTCGCGCGAATTATTCGTTATGCGTTACGTCTTGTCTTAATTACTCGAGTGATATACGCGGCGGGCTTTGTTCATTTGTGCCGGCGCACGCAGCCATAAATATCGATTACCGGGATATAGCCTTGCGTCCATCGGACCATTAATTTGTCGAAAGTTTGTTATTCGCCGTCCCGTCGAGTGTCACGCGCCGCGCGCAAATTGTTTGCAATACTCCTCGAATTCCGTGTCGCGCAGAATCTACGCCACGGTTATACGAAATGACGCATCGCAGCGACTGTTGTAACAACTGAACTAATAGAATGACTTGTTATGATTGTATGACTTCTTATACGTCTAGCAAAGCGATAAAATCAAAGCGCGTTTTTTTTTTCACGCGATCTAAATAAGAAAAAAAATTAATATACTTATCTATCTATGATTTGTTCTGTTACTATTAGATACGAATATTATTATTAGGTAGATACTATTTTATATACACGTTGCTATTTGAACAGTAATGTTAGAATCTTTTGTCTACAATAACTGATTGTGGTAATATTAAGACAGTGCGCTCGTGTTTGCATAGCCATTGCAAACGCGCAACTCTTGTACATATAGATATATATGTATAATGCACACGTGCGCACGGAATGTTTATACTGTTAGTATAGATAGAAGTATATACGCAAAAGGTAATGTTCACAGAAATATACTCATAGGAATATGGCTGTTCATATTTTCGGCGAGAGCATGGTGTTATGCGACTCGTAATTATGCGTTGCGTAGTTGAACGTTCATTATGAGAGAAAGTTTTAGCAAAGGAAACGCGAGGGAAAGGCCTTAATGTAGATTCGCTATAGTTCAATCGACAAAAACGCGGAAAACTACGGAGTAGAGCATTACAAAGGGATGATAACGAGAAAGATGATTTTGGAGAGACGGAATGAGGAAAGGATAAAGACGCGAAAGGGATGGCTGCACGACAATAAGATATATTATATAGGGGTTGGCGCCGGGATTCCATCCCCTAGTTTCTCGCGGCACGCATAATCGCGGTATAAGCAGAACGTCACTGAATATACGGAGGGGGACGAAGCCGCCAGTTTAAACTTTCGCAAGCGAGTGTAAATTAGGGAGAAAATAATTTCTATTAAAAGAAAAATTTAATAGGAATGGCGAGTTTTAATAGGAATTGCCGGACCGAAAATTTGCGCAAAATTTTACGATTTTGAATTATCGTTTTTAATAGACAACAGATAATAAAATACCGTTACCCAGCTAATATTGAATGCATTTTGGCACGGTATATATTTCAATGAGAGATTTTAATCGCCAAGGTATTTAATATTGCTGGCATAAGTGATGGATGTATTTATCGAATTTCTGTTAAGAGAACAACGTTGAAAAAAGAATCGATAGCCGTGATATCATCGAAACGTGATGAGCTAGTGACACCTCTTCGCACGTTTCTGCTCTACTTGTTGGATTGTACAATAAAGATTAATGCGTCATTTTTATAACGACCGTATATTATGTACATATATATCTTGTCGCGAAAGAATCGTGCACACGCAACGCGTGACGCACGCAAAGAGCTAAGCATACTTTTAGCGAAACTTGGTTAGAAACGGATTTAAGCAAAAGTAAGAGTCTCTTTGAAGAAAATGTAGAACAGAGCGGAATAACCTAGCGAGGAAAGTTGATTTTACCAGACAACATAATTCACTCGTTCGCGGAGCAACGTAACGGTTTAAAGTCGCTCCGAAAGCGCCTTACGACAAATTTGTAGCAACACTCTTGCAATCGACGAGACGTTTCGAGGAAAACGGGGAAGCATACAACAGTCATAAAGGCATAATTTCTCGGAAAGCTTGGCAAAGCATCGATATGGAAAAAGATGAAAAACCAATTTTACCGTCTGGACTTGCCAAGCGAAAAAGTTTCGTTTTTTCACAAACGCGATCCATTAGACAATTTTATATCAGCACGAAACAGTTTTGATGTATTTCAAATCATACGAATTTTTCTACGGAACTACGGTAAATCCAATAAATGATTAAATTTTTGCGAAACTTTCTTTCTTGATCTTTCACATCTCATCCAACTTCCTTCATTTTTCTTCTCTCGCTTTCATAACTTTCTAAAACCCACAGAAAAATTGTCGATACTATGTCGAAAAAAAGAAAACTTAATTTAACGTTGGTTCAGTAGTCAGTGCTACAATAATCATCTATTACCTGCTAATAATATAAATAAAAATAGACTTATGTGTGAATTCGGAAAAATTGACGTAGACAAATAAAAATAACTTTATTTTGTTTTTAATTCTATTTGTAGAACCTTTTTCTTTCCTCTCTATCAGAATAAAAAAATGATAGGTACTTTTCATATTCGTAATGTTATAATCCAATATGACTATCAATGACAAAAATCCGAAGTTAACTCTTTTCCACATATTTCTTTTCCATAAGACACAGAAAGAATCATAGCTCGAACTACTTCGATGATATTCGTCCGCTGCGAATTTCACGAAATCCCCTTTCGATCCGCATCTAAAGATCGCAAGCTGCCGGAACTTATTCACGCGTAAGAATGTAATATCGTAATGGCGCGTTCTCGGGAAGGCCACGAATCAGGATTCGCGGTGAGGTAAACGTCAGCGGGGAGAAAAAGAGGAAGGAAAAGAGGAAATTCCGTGGAAACGGAGCGAGCGAAGATTGCCGGAGGAAAATAATAGGACAATGCACATCGCGATGAACGGATATATACGAGCGAATTCGCCGATCGAGCACGGACGAGCGAATAGATAGGTAGACGGATAGATGAACGAACGAACAATCAAACCGGTCGTAGACGAATAAATCGAAAAGGAGCAAGATAAACGTCGCCTCGCGAATTCGAGTGCGAGCGGGAATGAGAGGAGGCAGAATGCGCTAACATTTCCAAACAAAATGGCGTGCGGCGGAAGAGAATGATTCTCAATAGCGTTGACGAGCCGCGTCGACCGCTTTTACCGTTACGCGACCCAATGAGAACAGATACGCTCGCCACGAGAAACGTGGCCGCTTGTGCCATTCGATGGCACCAATAATACGGTTCAGCGTGAATGATCGTAAGTTTCACATCAAGATCCGTAAGGATCTTCTAAATGTTTACGTATTCCATTTGCGAAAGAATTCGCGAGAAAGCTATGTTATGTTGAATTGTTAAAAATTTAAATATCCATAAAATATCTCTACTTTTATTTAATATCTCGCGCTCGATTACTTTTACAAAAATTTCCTTGGCTCACATCCAGTTCTCGTTACTACGTTATTCTGAAAATTCATATTTTAAAGTCCCCGTCTCTTTTTAATATTGTCAGCAGTGGATATACTATATTGCATTTATTCGAGGCGAGCCTGAAAATTCTAGCTTGAATGGCTAAGGTTGTACGTGGCGGAGCTGGATAAGTCCGACTGACAGAGATACAGACGGAACCAACTGGTTTATAGGAGGGTACCTATTTGAATACGAAACCGTGACGTATGCCGTAACGTATGTCATGAGGTTCATTGTTGAACATTACGGGTTTGTGTGCGAACAGTCGAACAGGCAACATTCGCTTTGCACTGAAACTCCAATGTACGTTCTTTTTTCATCATATTATAATCGTGACTATGATTTAGAACGAGCATTCAGTTAACTTCGGTTGGCGTTAACCAACGTCAGAGGAGTCAACCATAAATATCGCGACATTTGCGGTCACGACGTTGCGGAACTATTAGTTTTCAACGTCACTGCGCTGTGTGATATTCGATTTTCGCGATGATTTGTGTCGACATTCGATGTTGTGTTACGATAGTGAAACGCCATGATGCTGCGTCATGTGAAAATCGATCTTCATAATGATAAAACTCGAAATAACATATATATATAATTATACTAGACCTTGACGATATTAATACATGTTAATACATGCATTAACACTTTTCCAATATTGTTATCAAAAACGATATATCTAATTAGAATAATTATTAATGAAATCACACTATTGAAATAATCATATATTTTTTATATATCAATATATTGGTTTTCGCGCAATTATATGAGTAAATGTTTTAATTATAAAATTGAACTTTATGCACCTTTAACTTTGCATTAAAAAATTACCAAAATCTTATGCCATTTGCATCCGATGAATACGTATATCGTTTGTTACGCACAACAATATTGCAGAGATTTCTATATTGTTTCGCAACAATAATCAAATTTTATTTTATTAATATGTACGCAAACATATTATAAGACATGTAGAAAACAATAATTACAAAATAATTTTTACTGACGTTCATAAATTCTTTTGTTACATTAAATGGAATTTTTATTTCAAATTTACCTTTGCGTTTTTGCGTATTTGTGTAGTAATTAGTTGTCAGTTTTTCTGTATAACCTTTATTACATATTTTTGTTATGCGTATTCTATGCGTGTATATACTATGGACGTTAAAAAATATATTTGAGTTTGAAGATTTCGAAACAATATATTAATTCTGCGTATGATTTCCGCGTTAGTGTCATTTGTCATATCGACGTTTTGTGGACATTTCAGTTCACTTCATCTGAATTCAAGGTATCAAAAATTTTTACGAAACATCGCGAACACGTCAAATATCACACATTAAATCTTTACTTATTCTTGCATATTTTTATTCTTTTCCTATTCTTTTAAATAATAAATGATATTTTGTAATATTTTTAATATTTTTTAATTTAAATTATAAATAGCATAATCAAACCAAACCTTTATTACAGATATTTGCGCGTGTAACATATATTGGTTATTCATATGCAACAAATTCGTACGTAATAGAATTTTTATGAAATGCATTTTCCTGAACGGAATTTCAAAAATACACAGTGCAAATGTGCACAATGTTCGTTATCGAAGTATACACATTACAATAGTAATGCCGTCTATAAATGCCGGCACGTACAGGCATGAAAACTGGATGCGTGCCATTGTAATGAACAAATTAACACGAGCGATTTGTTTGAGTTACATAGAATTTTTTCCTTTTTATTTCTTTTTTTCTCTAAATTATTCTTTATGACTGTCATGTTGTCGTACTTTAATTAGATAGTTTACGACGAAAACACGAGCAAAGAGAGTAAACCAATTTCTCTGCAGTACGCCCGACATCTCGGATATTCTCTAACGGTATAGCTCTGTCGTAAAGACAGAGGAATTCACGCAGCAACGAGCTGCTCCAGTAGTAGCTGGCGACGAACCGTTTTCGCGTGTTCATTATTTCGTAAATGCGACACGGCGCAAACGTCCGACGCCTTTCGCGTAGCTTAAATGCCGACGTATTATCCCCTACTTTGCTTTAATCATGCCCGGAACGCACGGTTCGTCGACAATCGGCATTGTCAACGCTACGAAACGGTACGCAGCTTGGCGTTAATTGTGCAGAAGGCGGACCCGCCTGAATCAGTGAACCTAAAACTAGGTTGACTCCCGACAGGTAATTTGTATCGCATTATCGCGTCTCGCGACGCACTGCGCGCCGTGAATTTATTCTGGCTTAATGGAAAACGCGTGTACGAGCAAAAGTATAGCGAGAAATAGTCGAGATCGATTCTTACCTTATCGAGCGTTCCTCTCGCGCGATCGATTTCTTCATCGGGTCACCGGGTTATCGGGTTACTGTCGCGTCAATCAATCATCCGTTGACGTTGTCACTGTAATCATATAAAATAATATTAGTGAAAAAAATATATTAAAATATATTAAAAAGAAAGAAAAAATACGCGATAAGCGCTGTTTAGAATATAAATGAAATTTCTGAATCTTTCTTTTTTCTTTTTTTTTTTTTCACTGAATGTTTAGTCGCATAGATTTGTAACCAATGTGGTTTTATTTGCAGCATCTATCAGAGCACGCATAGAAGAGACGCAAATGGACACGCACGAGGGTTCGACGGTTTTATTGCAGTGTCGATTTTCACCGCCAAGAGAAAACGTCACGTGCTTCTGGTTAACTCACACTAACAACAATCTCGACAACGCAGCGATCGAAAATCGATCATTATCGCCAAACTACAAAGTTTACATGAATCTGGAGGAAGGCCGTTACGATTTGCAGATCTTGAACGTGTCGTATGAGCGAGACAACGGCAAATACGAGTGTAAGCTAAAGGCCAGCAGCACCGGCACCGATTTTCACAGGAAGTACATCACTTTGACGGTGCTGAGAGCGCCTGGTCCGCCTACGATATCGCCGACCTCCGCACCGGCCACGGAGGGTCAGAGGCTTGAATTGCAGTGCAACACCTACGGTGGCAGTCCCGAGCCGGAAGTGAGGTGGTATCGCGGTAACAGCAGCATACCTCTGCATATCGGCAGAACACTGATAGTGGAACCCACGCGCGAGGACGATCAAGCGGTCTTTCGATGTGTCGTAAGAAATCGTGCGATGCGCGAGGGCGAAACTCTAAACGCGTCGGTCACGCTGAACGTAAACTACTTCCCGCGCGTGAGTGTCGGCCCGGAGAATCCGCTCAAGGTCGAGGTGAATGGCACCGCAAGCCTCAATTGCTACGTGGATTCAAAACCGAAGGTGACCATGGTTCGCTGGCTACGAGATGGCAGCTTCATTGCCACGCATTTACAGCATGTGATACCGAAAGTGACGCTGCAGGATGCTGGCAAGTATACTTGTCAGGCAGACAACGGGATCGGGAAGAAAGGTGAGGCCTCTTCGACCCTAGATGTGCTTTACCCGCCCACGGTATCGATCGAAGGTGACGCTATTAGAATAGCCGACATGGAGGACAGCGTGACCGTGCACTGCAATGTGTCCGCCAATCCGCAGCCAGCGGTGACTGAATGGTTGCGAGAGAATCGACCGGAGTTCAGACAAACGGGCTCGATCTTGCGATTGACTCGGGTCACAGCGGACCACGCTGGTAACTACACGTGTCGCGCGGTTAACACGATTCATCCCACCAATGGAGAACGCAGGAATCACTCGGCCTTCGCTAGCGTGACCATCCGAGTGAGACACAAGCCCGGACCGGCCAGGGTGACTCCCGATTCACCAGTCGCTGTTGAGGGCTCGCGAGTGATTTTGACGTGCACAGCCAACCCAGCTGGTTATCCCGAACCGCTTTACCAGTGGAAGAAGGAGGGTAGTCCAAGTCCGATGTCACCGTCAGGTCCGAAGTACGAGATCGACTCGGTACATCTCGGAAGTGAGGGCACCTACAAATGTTACGCGATGAACGAGATCGGCGTCGGTGATTCCGCATCTGTCAATCTCACTGTTCATCAACCACCGAAAATTCTGACTAAATTACAACCCCATGTTACGAGAAAGTAAGTGGCACTTACTTTACACGAATATCCTACTATTGATTTTGTTTTAATACACAGTAGTCATTGTTTTGTGTATGTGTGTATTAAAAATATGGAGCATATTTTTTTTTTTTTTTTTTTATTTGAATTTGATTTGTGAGCGCAATTCGCTTTTTGCAAGTTCGTGATGTATCTTTTCCGTCCAGTTAGTTCTTTAATTTTCGAGTTCCTTCTAACATCGTTGACGTAATTGTGGAAGTCTGCAGACCTTTACGTCCGCTTTCTTCTACACATTTCTTCCGTGAGCTATGCGTCGCTCGCGGCGAACGAAATAGCCTTGCAGATAGAACAAGATATATCTTCTGTTCTAATAATGTAACGTCTTCTTGCTTATCGCAGAGTCGGCGAGTCGTCGTTCCAAGTATCCTGCGTAGCGCAGGGCAAACCGCGGCCTAGCGTGCGCTGGCTGAAAGACGATCAAGAATTAACGGCCGACGAGAGGCTCTACAAAGTAATTACGACGGCGTCGGAGGGCCACGGTAGCGTAATAACCGTAAATTCCACGCTGAGCTTTTTGGGTCACGCTCGTCCGCAGACCGAGGAGATTGTGGCGGCCGATCGCGGCAGGTACACCTGCGTCTTCGTCAACGACGTGAAGAAGGTTGAGTCCACGATGATGCTCAAGGTGGAACACGGGCCCATAGTCCTTCATCAGCATAACAAGGTGGCCTATAATCTTCGCGAGATAGCTGAAGTGGCCTGCAAAGTCCAAGCGTGGCCAAAACCCGAGTTTCAGTGGAGTTATGATAATAACGCAGCGACTCTTCAGGGTTCATCGAGTGACGGTCATTATGAAATAACTACCACGAGCGATAATTACGACGTGTACACGTCCATTCTCAGAATAACGAATATCCGAGAATCAGATTACGGCGCTTATACCTGTCGCGCTGCCAATGTTCAAGGTAGCATTGCGTCTAAAATCAAACTGCAGCCAAAAGGAGCACCGGAAAAGCCAAAGAATATCACTGCTATGGAAATCGGGCCTACATACGTCGCTCTTCTGTGGAACTTGGGTTTTGACGGTGGTCTGCCTATCACTAAATATTTTGTTTCGTACAGAAGAGTAGCCGGCGGCGATGAAATAGTCGCACCGGATTGTGCACCTCCTCGCGGACCAGCCGGTCAATGGCTCGAACTCGATTGTCGCCGATCGAATCCGTGCAACGTGACCGGTCTAGAACAACATCAAACTTATACGTTCAAGGTAAAGGTCTATAATACCAAGAATCATTCTGATTATTCTGATGAAGTTAGCGCTACTACGGCGGTGGCGAAGATACCCACGCCACTGAGAGTGAGCTTCGATCCGGAAAGTGGTACGCTTGCTATTAATGTGGGCGCCACGTGCTTGGCGTTGGTGGCGTCTATCGAGAAGTTCGACGGAGGCTCGGATACTTCGTGGCGAATTGTCGACGAGTGGACTCTTGAAGTTCTCGGAAGTGTGCCTACTCAAAGGGAAGGAATATTGGACGATCCCGAAGCAGCCGACTCGGAACCTCATCTCAGAGTTAGACTATGCCTCAAAGCTGATCGCCAGAAGTGCGGCGAGTACGCGGAAGCCGAAAGTAAGTTTGTTTGTACAGAATGCAATAATTACTAATAATGGTTTACTGACTCAGTCGATTTCGAATAAAATTATATTACATCAATATGTACATTTATACATGTACGAACATACACTACGAACGGAGTGAAACATTTCACAGTTTACAATAAGTATTAAAAAAATTTTTAATAGTGAAGAAGCTGTGATAAGTAATTACTAATCAGTTTTCCGATATGAGTTTTTGTTAAAAGCTATTTCTCTCGCAGCTTATCAATAACGTAAACTTGGTTAACTCTATTAAGTTATATGGATTTTTCTGTCAATTTATGTTTATATCTTTTATTAGTAGTTAATTAATTTTTTATAAAATCTGCAACTTTTCAAACATTGAAGAGACTTCTAGTAGAATCTAAAATAATACTACCACTACTATTTTTTATTTTTTTTTTAAAGAAATTATTTATTTTTTAATTTATTTTATGTAAGTGTTACTTTGAAACAATTTTTATTCTTTTTTTTCGCGCAGTTGGACCATCTTATATCGCACAAGCCGGAGCTCTCGCAACGCCAACTTTAATCGCGCTGATAGTAAGCGGAGCAGTGTTTCTCCTATTCGCAGCCTTGTTGCTGTTGTTCTGCCGATGCCGGCGAAAACACGCGACGAAGGCGAAGGATTACGAGATGGACTCAAACGCGTAAGTTTTCATCTCACGATGTTATTGCGCGCTATGAATGAGAAATGTTAGATGTTTTACGTGACTTGAATAAAGAGGTCTCATTAGAATGATGTTTTTTCTTATTTTACAGTGTTCGTCCGAGTCTCGTAGCTGGAAACGGCCAACAAACGCAAGCACCACCGCCATATTATGCCGAGAATAAAGCTTTAGAACACAGTTTGGATCATGCTCTGGCTCTGGAAGATTCAAAAACTCCGGCTTATTCGCAATCAGGATACGGTTATCATCAACCTAATCACAATATCAACGGTAACCATTAGAAATTATAAAAAAAACTTTTTCTTCAATTCTCACACATTTTTTGATTTTATCTACAAAGTTCTTATTAAAAAACCATATATGATATGCAACTTTTTAATTTTTCATAGGCGTGAATATGGGTTATATGGATAATAGTTATTCGAACTCGAACAACGGAGGCTCTGTGAATTCACAGGATTCGATATGGCAGATGAAATCCGCTGCGGCAAACGGCGTTAACCAGCCGTACGATCTCGCCGGGTACGGTACTACGGAATCCGATTACCCCACGCACCCTCATTATCTTCCGCAACGAGAGGATTACAGAGAAAGCCATAATCTGAGCCGGCAACAGTTCTGCTCAGAGCCCTTCGCCACCGTCGTCAAGTCTCAGAAACACGTTGGTCAGTATTAGGCTTACGATCGTTTTACGTGACTCCCTCAGCCAAGACCCAGCTTCTAATGACAGTTCCTATATTACCGGTGTGCGTGTCGAGCTGCAGCGTTATAGATTATATCGTACGTTACATCGATCTTACGCGGTGCTGCAACGCGCTGCTTTACAATATATGCCTTCTCTACCCTTTATATGCCTTCTCTACAAGAAGGCTTGTTCCGACGTTACCGCCTGTCATCTCATATCGCCTGCTTCCGCAATTTCGCGATTCCGCTTTTATATTAATTGTCCACTCTATTTTCGACAGATTCGCCTTACGACGTGTCGGGATTACCGTACCAGGAGAATTATGACGAGGATACGAAGCCGCCGCAACAGGTCAGTCTCTCGTATGACGAGAGCTTGGAATCCGGCTACTCCACGCCGAACAGGCGTCGGATAATTCGCGAGATAATCGTTTGAGATCTGCCTACCGGCTCACGAGCCGGAAACACGCGCACCACCTGGCTATAGCAGCAGGCCCCTTGTCATACGGTGACGCAGCATCACCCGCACCACTTTCATCATCATCATCGACATCGTCACCGTATGGACATTGTCCTCGAGAACCCTTCGGTGTCGCCATCGGCAAGAACGTCCACCGCGCCAACGACTGCAACGGCAACCTCGCAATTGGGTCTTCCGATGCGTCCGCTGCAACATTTTTCGCACCGCGCGGTTTACGACGTGGGTTTACGACGTAGTCCGCCGACGTTACCCGCGGAGGAATATTACGCGAGAGGTTGCCACGGCCTGGTGTCGTACGGCGATCTGGATGGCGCATCAGTGACAGTCCGACGAATTGATAAATCTGGACTGTTGGAGATCGCAGAAACGGATCCCGTCACGTGTCCGCGTCCTTGCGTACTTACAGGTGCGGAAGATGTCGGCGTACGTCCCGTGTCCTTACGAGTCGATCGTTCGGGACTTTTAGAGGCAGTTCCCGAAGCCGTCGATCAGCTGGAAGAGCATTGCAACGACGGCAACGCGACGGCAATGCTCGACGAAGCTGCGGCTGTGTCGCGAGAAGAAACGTTAAGATTAAGCGCTGACGTGAATTCTCGCGTGTTCGACGGATGCTGCCTACTAGAACGGCCGTCGTCCTTGGAAGGACAAGCTTGTCCAGACGAAGCCGACGGGAAGAACTGTTCTACAGACGTCAAGGTGCTAAACGGAAATTCGCGAGCTCAGTTCGACGTTTCTAATGCCACGGAGAGGCTACCGCATTTGCCATTCTCACCTGGCTCTTTGCGTTGTCCTCGAAACGATTCCTCGAGACTGTCACCACTGATAAATCGTTGCGCGGACGCGGACTCGGCTAAGCGAACTCTGGAAGTAACCGCGAAGTATAGTCCAGCTAATTCCACTTCCAGGAAACTCACCAACTCATCGCATAGTCTGATTACGCGAGGACGATCACAGGTGGGATGTTCAAAGGACAGCCTTGATCCAGCGTTAATCGACTCGGACGATCTGGTGGTCGGCGCGAGTAAAGCTCTTCGTGAATCGCTACTCGCGGAAGGAAGTACGGAACAAGAAGAGAACGTTCCACCGGGAGAGGAGCGGGCCGAGGCGGAAGGATGCGAGCATACTACTATAGAAAGTCTCGAAGAGGACAAAGTATCGTTCAAAGGGTCCAACAAACTTCTCGATAACGATAATGTCCAGACGCTCAAAGTGATTATTCTGTCGGAACAATTGTGAGAGTGACCGCACCGTGTTACATGATTGCGGACAGTAATATCATCGATATGCGCGTGTGTGTCAGTCAACGAACGGTTATCAACAACGATATCAGTCTCCCGAGGGATTTTACTAACTGTCGACAACAAGAAGAGCGATGTATCCTGTGCGACAAATTACTCTTCGTCCCTGTCCGTTAATTTATCAATTTTTGCTAACACGATATAATTTTGAATATTTCGAAAAAGTCATACATTTTATCATACAAGTCTCGATATTCAGATAGATCTGTGTCGAAGTTTAAGCCGCTTTAAGACTGAACGAATATTGACATTTTATAAAATCCGGTAATTATATCGATATGTATATCGATCTTAAGAAAATTAACTGCCAGTTCGGACTGAAACGCGTTACTGTTGTATAATTAATTAATCTCGATGCTGTCCGCGACAAAATTTTCCTATATATTATAACATATATATATTTTGTTGAAAACTTTTTATATTGGCTATTATATAATGCCTATTGTTATTTTATTATTTCATTTTGTGCATAATTAATTTTCTTTCAAGTGCATTTACAATAAACATTTACTCTTCGTGAGACTGTCCACAAGCTTTTTCCAAGTACCGTGATAAAATACTTTAAGATATTTTAATTTCCGGCGACTCGCGTAAAAAAAGGATGTCGTATTATACATAAGCGGGAAGATATTTCAAAGATTCAAGACAAGAGAAGGTCTGACTATTATCGATGATTACTCGACACACGGCGTTCGATGCGCATTTTATACTTTTATATATACTTGTGAGTAACGCCGTCTCTTCGAATGAAAAACGATTATGATTTTTCATATGTGTGTAATCGAAAATGTTATATCGTACTGTACATGTAAATATGTCGACCGAGACGATTCACGCCGGGTTTTTGTAAGTACGTATTAGAGTGTAACGTTTATAAGTAAGAGATGTATTCTTTTGCTGTGAGAATACATTATTGATTGAGATACGGCCATCATGAACAGTGTTCAAAACAAATTCATCATAAAAAAAAAAAAAAAAAAAAAACACTGATTATGACGGCCATCGGGCTGAAAAATAGCACGACGATAGGTTCAATGTCATTTCGTGACGTTAAAAAATTAACGAACCACAATAAAACATCTTTACAAGTTTCTTATAGATGACCTTCTCGGATTATTATACATATA
>QVOA01015704.1:0-50331 GCA_014825685.1 Pseudomyrmex cubaensis
TTTTTTTTGTTTTTCAGATCTCTCTCTTATGATAGGAAACGTAGTAATAAGGTTTAATTAACATAGACTCCCACTTTTTTATAAATTTTGTGTTTGTATATATATATATATATTCACATATGCGTGTACATATATGTATACACACATTTCTCGTATGCATACATATGTGTATATATATACACACACGCGTGTGTGTAGATACATTATATGTATGTATATGCATGTTATACATATGTATATATATGTATATAAGAAATAAAAAATAAAAAAAATAAAAAAAAAAAACAAATTGTAGATAAACATTGTACATTGGAAAAAATTGATGAATAATACTATTAATAATAATAAACAAAATTGACAGGAGACGATTAAATGTATAGTCAATAAAATTCAGTTGGGTTCCTGAAAAGAAACTTGCTTGTTATTTTCCTTATTGTCGCGCAACGGTAATAAAATTCGAAATGTAGTTTTGTTCCTAAAGCACACATTTGAAAGAACTATTTAGATTAAAAAATTAGGTTGACGAATGCGTACGTGAACTTTGAAGCTGTTCCGAATAACGTAACAAAAATTAAAAAAAAACATCTAACAAAGTAAGGATCGAAGATCTAACAAAGTAATCACGTTTATATTTCTCACATACAACAAAACAACGTCGTATATACGTTTAGACTGATCATGTAATCTATTTAGTGAACGCGATAAGAGTGACCGCGGATCGTGTTACGTAAGCAGATATATAGTTAAATCTCTCATGTGCCGGGCGTGAGGTTTCTCGGCAACGGTGCAACTGCCGAATATCCCATCACATTCATCCGATCGCAAAGAATATTGCAAAATGACTCTTGTTAAATAATTATTGTCTTTTTTAAATAGCATTTTAATTTTACTCTTATATAAATTATAAATTTATAAATATCTTTCATGAAGAGATAACGTGTGTGTATTTTGATGACTTGTTCGTACAATAGAACAGTTCATATTAAATAATCTATACAATCGTTTGAGGCACATATAAAAAGTTTTATATAAATAATTGTGCGCTTTACGAGTATTATGTTATTTCATCGTCGAAACAATTCATCGTTACAGATGAAAACTACAAAATTTATATTTTGCTGTGAGCCTTTTCTTATATTATTATTAATGTAGCGATACATTTGATAACAATTGATAAACAAAGAGCCTTTACTCGTATTTAACACGAAAATATTCTTAATTCTTATATTATACATATACATATGCATATATATATATGTAGTATTAACAGCTTTCTAAAATCTCTCTACGTAAAAATATGTTTAAAAAAATTTTACTTACGCATCGAAAAAGAAACACTTTATTCGCCATTATTAGATCAATTAAATTACCTTTTCATATCCTATAGATTTCGGTGTGAAGTATTTTCCTTTTATTTAATTACAAGGACTAGCTGGCTGACTTGTCGTTCCCGACTGTAACACAATAGACTGTACAGACAGTGTGGATATGCTGCTGGCCGTGGTCACGGTGTCCGAATGATGGCGATGACACAGCGCCGTGTTGTAATACTGTTGATGATGATGATGTAACAGATGAGAATGATGCGGGTGGAGATAACTCGAACTTCTGTAATCGTTGTTGTTATTGTTGCTGCTGTTGTTGTTGTTGGCGCTGTTATTGTTGGCCGAGTTGTCGTGACGATTGTGATGATGATGATGGGGAGTGTTGTTGATGGTGGAACACAGAGGCAACGTTGGCGACGAGGACGACGACGAGTTTTGTATCAGGTTACAGCTGTTGGCCAGGATGTCGTGCACTGTGTGAGAGCTCGGCCACTGCAGAGCGTTGTTCGTTGCCGTCTGATGTCCGCCGGTGGTGTAAACCGCCGGCGATGACGGCGGTGACAATTTGCTCGCCGACGACAGTCCACCTGGAGCCGAAACAAATCGAAGAGCGCAATTACATTCGGAAGCGATTCCGAAAAACTTTGGATAATAGCAAACACACGTTCCTCCAGATAAAAATTGTCACGACATTTCAAATATGAAATTAAATTAAGATACAATTAATTAAATACACAAGGGATTTTGTTTCCAACGCTTATATAAAAATAGAAACAGTATCTTGCGGATATTTCGATATTTTAAGACCGTAATTCTCTTCAATTTTTCGAGTAATCGATTTCTTGATGCAATTAAAAACAGATTCGGAATCTTCATGCGCAAATTAGTAGCCGCAAAATACCGACCTTGATGATGCTGATGCGTGATGGAAGGTGGTGCCGTCGGATGGTAAGGCGTCGGTGGATACGGCACTGGACAAAGGGCCGCGCCGGCCGCCGCGGCGGCCGCGTAAAGATGATGATGATGATGATGGTGGTGGTGGTGATGGTGCGCCGGATGATGCGAGGGATGGTGCATCGCCGTCGTCGCGCCAACTTTGTTTCGCAGTATCCTCGAGATACTCGACACCGACGGGACGTTGTACTTGTCGCAAACGCCATCGGACAGCAACCGGTCCCTGATCTCCCAGGCGAATATGCCCGGGTCCTTCGACTTGAGTTGCTTGATGTATTGCACGACTTTCGGGGTAGTCACGCGTGGCTTGCTGCCCCCGATTGCGCCCGGCAATATACTACCTGTTTCGTGATAACGGGCGAGTATTTTGCTCACGCATCCGTGACTGACGCGTAACTGTCGCGAAATGTCGCAGGGCCTGATGCCGAGCTGGGCGAGCTCGACTATTCGCAATCTCACGGCGTTCGGTAAAGGTCTGCCATTTACGAAAACGCCGCCCAGCTGATTCACCTCTCCGTATTGTTGTTGCTGCTGCTGTTGTTGCTGCTGCTGCTGCTGCTGCTGATGTTGCTGCTGCTGCTGATGTTGCAGTTGTTGCGATTGCGCCCCTATGTCGTTGTTGCTGTTCTCTATGACACAATATCAATTCGACATCTTATCGCACAAGAACTGGATGTTATAACACGTTCGGCAACCGCGAAGAAATCTATCCGTTTCACATCGCTGTGACATTTCGCGCTTCTAGCGCCGAAATAAATTTTCTCACAAGATAAACGTCCCCGTGACCGGACATTTATCAAAGAAATAACTACAGCAAAGTATTTATTTACATACAAAGTGTTAAAAACTAATATTTACATATCTGGTAATTATTTGTTTAACAAATGTCCGGCCAGTGACACACCTCCGCAATTATTGGGGACGTTCACCTTGGCGCAAAACCGCATAGAATTTAAAATCAAACGATAACGCCGACATGCAGACGCTGTTTAAATTTGTCGCTCAATTTTGTATATTTACAATATTTACAACTACTCTATATTTATAATATGTAGATAGCGCGCGCGCGCGTGCTTAATTGTTGTACCGCTGCAAAAATAATGAATACCGCTTTTCTACGAAATTCTGGACAAGCATATGTTGGTGGGACACAGACGCGCATTCGTACGTACGTACACGCGCGGCTCCCGCGTGTAATATTATTAGACTTTTTCTCGCAAGTGATGAATGGTCGAGATCAAAGGCTCCGACGCGTGTAGTCATTTTACACGCGTGTAACATACATATCTAATGAAAGAGAGACGACAACACACACACACACACAATCGGTTACGTGTAGGCGACAACGCGCGTGGGTATGAGTGCGAGGCGACGAGCACAGTTCCGCTTAGCCGAGGGGGAAGAAGCCGTCTGGTTCTAACTCTTGTAATGCTATACATACATTTCTTAACGCTAAAAAATATTTAAAATAAAAGTAACAAACAAAAGATACAGCTCGTTTGAAACACAATGATAAAGTGGACACCGAAGAGCCAAAAACGAGCAAAGCGAGAATTTAACGTTAACAAACATGATAGATTTGTTTTCGCGCAACGTACGGGCGTTTCTGTGCACTAACTTGTGTTTCATCTTCGACCGTCTTTTTGTCACAGGTATCTTAGAACTAACCGGTTCAAAGATTCGAGCACTTTCAGGACGTTTAAATGTCATTTTCTACCGTGTAAAATATCGCAAGGCGGGTGAAGTTCACGTGGAAACGGGAATTTTTTTTAATCTTGGCTTTGTAACTGTGATGAATTTTTTTCTAAATAATAACAATCCGCTCGATAGGTCTCTAGTTGTATTGCTGTGCAATAATATATATTATTAATTTATTATCGCAAAGCGAGCGCGTCTCCCGACACTCGCTCCCGACGACTTGATCGCTGTTGTTCGGTTCTTTTGTTAAAAAAAAAAAATACAAAACTCCATGAGGCACTTCACGTACATCACGATGGCGGCCGGGTAGTTCATCAATGCACAGCGCGCGCGAATGGACCCCACCTTCAAAGGTTAATTTCGACATTAGAGGCTTTCGAGCTACTCGCCGGTCTCTTCTCCGGCGCAGTTAAAAATAACTGCGCCATTCCTTCTCTATGTTGCCTGTGAAAGCGGGAGGGTTTTATACCACATCAGACACGCCCCGTCACCAATCTTTTTACAACTTCTCATCACTGTTTAATTTTCTTTTCGGGAGCGGGCACACACATCGGACGGTATGATGGCTGTCGTCCGCGGAGAAGAACCGACGTGACACTTAGGGCGCGCAGATTCTTTGATCGTTAATTCGTTAAACCTTTATGTTTCTACGATCCAAGTGTCTTGCGGACAATGTCGCGTCTAGTTCGCGTGTCACGCGCGTGTATCTTTATAGTCGGGGTGTCGCGAGTCTTCTCGGTCTCTCATTTCTCTTCTCGACAGATTTACCGAAACTCGATCGCTCATCGCTTTTCTTTTTTCCGCCACCCTTTCTGTGGAAATTATCCTCGTCTCCGATAGACGTTCTATTGATGAAACCCTTTTCTTAACTTTTTAACTCCAATTCTGAATCTTTGAGTTTTTTATTCGACACTTTCCGAAACTCTCTTCAAAAATTGTTGAAAATAAAAATTGAGTAAAACGATTTTTGCAAAGTTTTGATATTTAAAAAAATGCGTCACAGTTCGCTTTTGAAATGCCGGAAAATAAACGATTCAGGATTAGAGTCAAAGATGATTTTTAGACATTTCTGTCCAAGTTGTTTCACCTTTGGCGATTTATTATTCGCGCAGCAGCCACGCGTTCTACCACCTTTATTCACGTTTGTCACGATTGATTTTAATCGTCAAAAGAAGCTGCGAACGCAACCTCTTGGACTTGGTTGAATACCTCGAGAGATTGTTTTACGTCCAAGAGTTGTGCCACTCGCGACGCTTATTTGCGTCACGCAATTCCCGGCGCGATTGCTGTAACACCTTATAAACTTGAGGAATTCCTCTTCGTTACTCGGAAACATCCCTCACGGCGAAATAATTCTGTCTGCGATATCGTAAGCCTCTTTATCACCTTTGTCAAGGTGGAAACATTCGAACCGCAAGAGATTTTGATATTGACGAAGCGGTGGAAGACGAAGAATTACATGTCGCTTTTCACGCGCTTTGTTTTTTTTTTTGTACTAAATTTTACAATTTCTTCTTACAACATTCTCGCGCAACACTCTTGTGAAAACAACCGACACGTTCAAGCGTAAGATATAGATTAGGAAGATATACACGCACATATGCGAGCTCGCAATACTCGATTTCTCGAATGTTCCGAGAAGTTAGACATGTGAACTGAATGATGAGCCTTTCAAGGTTTGTGTTTTAACGAGCGTGCATAACTCCCTTTGCTATCGAATCTTTGTCGGCAAAAAGAATTGAGCTTTAATGTAACATAGATCATTAAAGCCGAATCATTGATATTTAATTGCGCATGTCGCGGCCGTTCCGCGAATTGGCGTTTAAATCGAAGATGCGTCTTGTACTACATATATATATGTTTACATGTAGAAGACTTGATTAAACAAATAAAATACATTAATATCTAACGGTCTCAATAATATATCTTTGCTATTTATTAGACTCTTGGCCGTGCGTGTAATTTGTGTACGCATTTTGGAGTTTTGTCAACTCTCAGAGCTTTTAATCACATTTCACAACATTTATATAATAATATATATTTAAATCTACTGTATTTTTTTTATACAAAATTTCCAAATTATCTAAATAGTTTTTAAGAAAACATATGCAAGAGAATAAATTTTTGTCTTAATTGTTAGTTTTGAAAAACAATTTGTCATTTGATAATTTTTCACGTACCCACACTTAGACGCTCTGTTGTCAAATATGACTTTTCTTCCGAATTGCGTGCAAATGCCGAAACCTCGCGTCTATACATACGGATAATTGTTCTTAACTTTTCGGGAAAAAAGTCGCGCATATATGGACGCATTTGATTTCTCTTGTTATAAATAATTATGTGTAATTACAAATAAGATTGAGACGGTCTCTCATCTGTATGTAATTATAACCAGACATAGAATTTGTCCGTGTATGAAAGACTTTTTTCCCGGGTTTTTGCAAATTTCTTTTTTTATAATTTAAGATGTACATTTCTCGTCAATATGGTAAAAAAAAAACTGACAGATACAGCAAAACGCTCGCAAAGCAAAAACATGTCGCTATGATCGGCGGCTGCGGCAGCGGCGGTGGCGGCGGCGGCGACGATTCCGTCCGAAACTCTTCTTCCAGGAATCGTATAGCTGCATCGTAGACTCCCCTCCTTTGCTTGCTGCGCTTTTCTTATTTGTTCATATCCTCTATGAGCATGTCTGTTGCTTGAACGGTATGCCAGCCGATGTGTGGAAAGAACAGCTAATGGCAGTGTACGAGAGGACAGAGTGGGTCTCAACATAAATTCTCCTCCCCGTAATAAAACAATACCTATGTCACATACTTTACACGAGAGACGAGATTGCACCTCGTTTTTCTTTTTTTGCGACGAAAAATTCTTGAGGCAGAGTAAATGTTAAAAATACAAGAGAGAAAGCGAGCGGTAAATAAAATAACAAGAGAAGTCGATTTACAAGAACCGAACGTCGAATGTATAAGCGCGAAATATAATTTTAAGAGTTAATTAATGTAGTTTTTCAAATTAAAATTGCAATTCAAATTAATTTAATCACGGGAAAATGACCGTCTACTTTTACAATATTATGCACATACTTCGTCACATTAAAAAATATTAAAAATACAAGCAAAAATGTCTGAATGTGTCTAAAGCTGTTTTTTCAAGAGTGACGTTAATGTCACTCGGATTGTTTTAATATCCTACAGTTTTGGTGGTGTATTACGCGTGACTGAATCGATTGCAATCGACGTACGCTTAATTCTCGTCGATAAATATAAAAATGTTCGCTTGCAAAACATTAATTTATCTTTATATCCTGGCGTCATTACGAAGTCACAAGCAAGACATTTATTATTATTTCCGTGCAGCAATAAAAGAGTTCTCGCGCGATTAAAACGAACTCTTAACAACTCAATAACGTCTCGGCCGCGATATTTTACATCGCGCAATAGAACAGATAAGAAGTCTCGTGAAAAACTCGGAAATCTCGGATTTGACAGTGTGCCGGGACTGTCAATCGAATGATTGTTTGCTGCGTAAGACCGATTTGTCGTACGGCATCATCACTCGTCGAATTTTGCGCGCACAACACACGGTAGATCTTTTTAAAATATCGACTCGGAAATTATATAAAAATGCGAGTAACAGAAATAATCATATATTTCTTTTGTTCAATTTTATTTTAAATATCTTATTAAAATTAATCTTCATTTTGTCACTTTGACAAAACAAATTTCAATCGTGTTTTCGGAGACTCTTATCTGTAACTCGAAAATTTTGAATTTTCTCTACGCTCATACACACCGAAATAATATATTTATTCAACACGCATTTGTTGTACACAAATACGTACAAAACGTATTTCTACAAAACGAGATACAATTTAAAATACAAATTTAAGAAAACGGCACGAGGGAAAAGTTAAAACTGCGTAAGGCACAACGTGACACGAAGTAGGCGTGTTCAAACGCGCGTGATGAATGTCAGTGTCACCCTCGAAACACATGTTTCGCTTACATAGGTATCACAGAAAAGCAACTAATGTTTGTCTACCATCTAACCCGCTAATTATGGACACCGTCGTCGTTCCCTTTGTCGGCTCCGACAACGTTAATAAAAATGTGAATCTTTGATTTCAATTTCCGCGCTCACACAGAGACTTTTAGGCACATATGTCGCAGATTAGTTCGCTCTTTGACGCGAGCCACATACTCGCGAAGAAGAAGAGAAGAAATACTTTTCGCAATTTAAAAACGCAACGTGTCCCACCCTCGTTCTACTCTCCCTCGCAAATTAGTCGTCCTGTCTCTCTTTTGCAAAACGCGCTAAACTAAGTAACGTCCAAAGAGACGAAACATTTTTCGAAGTCGATCGCGAGCAGCCTGTTGCGTGTTTGTAATTGTCACATCTTATTCGATCGCAAGTAAAACCACGCAAGTTAACGAGAATCAACAAATGTGTTAGAAAATATAGAATTTCTATTTTCAATATACGCTGCAAAAATATATTATCGCTTTGACACGTTTGTGATAAGGCCGTCCGCATCGATTTTATCGGATTATCGATTTTCCCGATTTTTTACGCAAACTTTTTGCACGTGCAGCAACAATAACGCGATATGTATAGACATCCGAGAGAAAGCTCTCTCGAGAATTACTTGCAATGGTGAAGCAGAGAGAGAGAGAGAGAGTAAAACACTAAACATATATACGTGTAATTTAAATTACCGAACAAACAAAACGCGAAATGGCCGGTGAGGAACTATTTGTGAAATCGTATAAGGCCGTCAAAAGCCAAAGCGCATAAGCACATGATTCGAGATGAAGAGTTAATCAAGAAGTCCGGTGAATCAATCACGATCGATCGTGCCTATTATGGGCGCGCAATATTCCCTCCCCCTTTCCTTTTGCTTTTTCTCGGACTGCTCCTAACCGGTAATGGGTCACACACCTTTTGTTCTTTTCTCTCTCCTTCATTCATCGATCTGTTATTTTCTTCATTGCCTTGGGAAAGATATATACACATATGTCTGGACCGTGTAATATAAGAAGTCCGACGGAGCCACACCAGGGGAATAAAGAGCGCGCGGCAACAATTCAAAGTAAAAATTCGTTAAGTTCGGACCGTCGTAATTATGAATGCGCGTGTATTCGTGACAAAATAGACTGTTGCGCCAATGGGGGAAAATAAAATCCCGAGAAACAATATATGTTCGTCTTCTCTCTCTCTCTCTCTCAAAAAAGCAAAATTACATCTTCAGTCTTTAATCAATTTCTTTCGCACGCAATTAATACGATTAAGATTTTTATTTATTAAACACTGTGTATTTTAAACCGTCGATTTCGCCTCGTTGTTTGAAAGCGCGTGTTATACAAACTTGCAAAAATAAAAATAAATATTATATAAAACTTAAATAAAAAATTACGCAAAGAGAGAGAAAGAAGGAGAGAAATAACTACGTAAATGTTATTTCAAACTGATGCGAATACACGAGTACGTGTGTAATTAGTAACAAATTTCTTTCAGTGTTCAATTCCCGATCTCTCGAGCGCGACTGAATGTATTCGGTTTAGGTATAGGCGGCAAAGAAAATTCCGGCAGCCAGCGCGCTATTGTTTGCACAGTCCTCTGTCAACTGAACCACAAACCTTGTTTCAATACATTTTTAAAAGCTGCATTTGTTGTTTAACCGAAACAAACAGTACTAATTGAACACTAATAAATCGGTAACGGTTTCTTTTGTTCTTCCGCACGTATATAAAATATTGCATACATGTGTCGCGAAGCACCTGGCACTACCACTGTTTCGCCAAAAATGTTCGCTGATAAAGTCGCAATCCTTTCCTGTCAATTACGAGTTCGATTGTTTTGCAAAAGGTCTAGACTAAAATTGTTTTGGGCGCGCGATTTATTTACCGCGCGCGGTAAATAAATTAAACATTACGAGTGTTAATTGCGCGTGAAAGCTCTTACACGCACGAAATACACCGACAACAAACCCCGGTAATAACAATAAATTTTAGCAGCATTCCGTTCCAGATACTCTCTCCCTCTCGTTGCGCATCTTATATAATTGTACACTGTAAAACACGTCGATGTAAATTTGTAACAAGAAGACAAATGAATATCGAGACTGACACTTAGTCGTAACACTTTCCAAACGTGTTGCAAATTTACACGCGAAATGACGCAAAATAATTTAAAATAAAACTGTTCGCGCGTAAAGATTTACATTATTTTTTCATTACACCATTAATGGCGTAATATTTATGTTTGTTCTTTACACACTTTTTACAGTGTACAATTACACGCGCAATCCTGATACAATTCTACACACACACACGCACACGCGCACTTGTTTTTGAAATCACGGTTTTATTACTTTCAATTAAACGAAACGCGAAAATAATCGACAACTTGGACTAGTTTATAGATTAATTCTCACATCGCTTATTGCTCCATTGGAAGTATTACATCTTTATAATAATATCGTGCAATATATTATAGGTTAACAATTGCAGATAAGTGCGATAAAATCTTTATTAATAAATCGTCAATTATGTACGTTTTGTACGCATGACTTGACGACTTTAAAATCGTCGAATGTTTTATCTCGCTTTTACGTTTCAATGCATCGGCATTACATATCAGGGTCTTGAACTGTAATAGCACGAGCGAGAGAGTTACGCGCTCGCGCTGAGATGTATTAGTGTCATTGACTTCGGATATTGTTAACGTTCCGAGAGAAACCGATAAATAATAAATTCTATTTCGAAGTTGCGATCGCTAGTTTTTTTTTCTTTTATTTTATTTCACAGAAGTTAGCGCACGTTATTCTGGCGAATTATTCGCAACTTACTGTTATGATTTTTAATTAAACGCCGCAATTTTGTTTTCAATTTCGTTTTATTACATTACGTGGTATGTGCGCGCGTAACGTTACACACTAGTGCTGCAATTTATGACAGAAACTTTAATCGCGCATTGCAACAAGCAGCTAAAGAGCGGGAGAAAAAAAAACTTGTGCTGATTGTGCCGCCGTTTATTTCTGAATTATGAATAATGGACGGCGACTAGAGAAATAACAAGTTTACATAAATAATCATTATTTTTTTGCACTCGTGAGTTACAATTTCTTGCTACATCTTCATAATCTGTGAGTGCGTCACGGTTTACTGAACTGCCTGTCACATCTCGAATTTCACTTTATCTCAACAAGTGTTTGATATAAGTGTATATTCTCTCACTCTCTCACTCTCTCTCTCTTTCTCTTCTCTCTCACTCAAATTGGAACATTGTTTTTACAATTCAAAATTACAAGAGAGAAATTGATAAACATTTATTTACAATTATTTGCGGTCTGGACCTTGTTTCTGAACTCATTGTTCTAAGTTTTATTTCGTTGATGTACCACGTACATCTGAAGCAGATTACATCCGAAAATAAACTCGACGCTCTATTTCGCGTAACGGGTTTATCCCACAAACATTTATACGCTGTACTTGTTTATAACCAAAAGCGTGCACGGTTTTATGCATGTGTGCGCGCGGTTACGTGCGTTACGTATCTTATGAATTAATTCTTTCTTTTTCTCCGTTCGACAATAACAACAACAATAACAAATAGACAACGCGACAACAGTACACGCAAACTGAAATAATTTATTAATTTTGTCATCTTTTTTTATTCTCCTCTTCCTTGTCTTACATCCTACAACTCTTTTACGATAATCGGCACCGGATTAAAAAAAAAGATGACAAAATCTCACCAGCGATAAGAACGGAGGCATCCGGGACCTAATAAGAAGGTCAAAGGTTTCCTACTTCAAGAAATGAATACAGCATGCTTTCTATGAATGAACACATCGTATCGTACGTAATTATATCAATTCGTTTGCAGAACACCGTGGAAAATAACACGTTTGTGCACTCGTAGAAAAGAATACGAGAGAGAGAAAAACTTGACGAGATTTGAATCTCGAAGAATGCAATGATCGCAATCTATATCTCCGTGAATTTTGAAATCTAAAGCGACTTGTTATAGAGTTTTCTGATTTATTCGAGATGTGTTCTCAGTTCACTTCAAAACGATTGCACCATTAAACAAACATTGTCTTCTGCATTACGTCAACAATTTTTAATAATTTATGTATCGTCTTAAATGCTGTTTGGTTACTACAATAAATTTTTAATACGCGATAAAGCTACACGCTCTCTCGCGCCTCGTTGAAAAAAAAATATTTGTCAAGAAAACAAACAAGATTGAACATAAATTGCAGAAAATGTTTTCATAACGCAATTATTGAGCAAAATTCAAAGCTTTTCGCGTATGTAAGATCGAAGTGTGTAAAAGTTACCGCGGTTTAACACAGTCAGTCGTTCGTCAATCAATTTTTTTCGAAGTTGACGCGTACGTGATAAATATGCACAAAACGATTATATTTACGTAAGCCACTTTACACTGGCGTATTTGTTTTGTTTTGTTTTTTTTTTTGATGACTGAATTTATGCTCACCTAGCATGATCGAGTCCATTGGAAAGACGTGCGGTTCGCCAGCCGTCGGCTACATGGGAGACGGGAGTTTTGCCATGCGCGGTTTTTCAAACGTATATATACATGCACGCAATATACATTTAAGCCTACAAATTTTTTGTTGACATTTTTTGTCCGATAACGTATTTCTACCAAAACACAATTTTTTCTCGCGCGCACAACGTGTGATAACGACGGTTTATCGATTTTAGTTGTTGATTTCGCACAGTTGTTGTAAGTTTTTTGTGTAAAATAACACGAGTGACGATATAATTAATACTGCAATATCGAAACCGAAGTTGCAAAAGCTCAAAATTCAACCACCTAATACGTACGCGAAACCAGAAAGACGTTACACAAAGTTTTAAATTCAAATCGTTATTCAAAACGCCGTGATATGATCAATGTTTCAGTTTCTCTCCTACAATTTACCTCATGACTTGCATAAATATACGACAAAAACACACCGAATTCACGACGAATTTACGCGAAAATTGCGGAACGACATCGACGAGCACATGATGTTGCGAATATCCTTGCACATTATTTATCACGGTACAACTTTTCGAAAAATCGTAATGACAATCGCGATTTTACACACGAAATACACATCCAGACGAGAAGAAAACCAAAAAGAGGCGGAAGAGATGAAAGGTAACTGACGAAATCGGTTTTCGTGATGCCGCGGGACCGACGACAAGTGCAACGACGAAGAGCAACGGCGATAACAAAACGCGACACGCTGCGATGACAAAAATATTTACGCGCGAGCACACAGGAGAAACGGATTATTCGCGAACTATCGCATCGCACCGTCTCGCTTGTATACTACACAGTGAAACATCAGTAACTGAATAGACAAATAAAAAAAAAAAAAAAAAGAAGCACAGACACGGTCAATGATGCGCGGCTCACCCTTCGCTGCCTCACTGACTGGAGCGACAGATTTACCAGAGCAGAAATAAGAAATCCCTCTACTCTCTCTCTTGAGAGTACCACACGCACACACACACCCACACACACCCGCACTCACAGTCCCCACCACCTGATATGTATAGCGTTTCTACATGTGCACACACACATACACACACATACACGCGCGTGCTTACAGTGAAGTGCTTTGTATATGCGCGCATTTAAATAAATCGACCGGAGAACATGCTCGCGGGGGTAAACGGACTTTTATTTTCAGCACGCGTTCACCTGATCACATTGCGATCGCAATTTGAACACGTACGAAATACGCGCGAAGTAAGAGGGAAACAATTTGGGGGAACGAGACGGAAAGAAGATGAAACGTGCGGTTTCCTCTCGAGAGGACGAACCACAAGTGGTTGGGAAGCCGATTGGTGGATGATCGCCACAAAACACAGGTTCGGGCTCCCGAGACATCTTTTGTGCACGCACGTTACCGGTGCCGTTGTGTGAGCGCACATTCACTTGGGCGCGCGCGCGCTTCTCTCTTTATAAACGCTCGTGCGCACGCTCAACTAAGCGCAACCGAACGATCACAGTAAAGCCGGACGATTGGAGAAGGAGGCCGGCCACGCTTAAGAGGCGGAGTCACATCGGCACGGACCATTGGCGACAGCAGTGCACCGTGAGCGACCGCGGTTTACGCCTCTTTACTACGTTCCCTACTTTATCTCCATTCGCGTTTCGCTTGGCGCTAAGTACTTGGCTCGTGAAACTGATGCGCGATAGCGCGTGCACAAAACCGGCCGGGCACCGCTTACTCTTGCCTACGAATGAGACACACGATAATAAAAGAGAAACAATGATAATGCATTTTCTATGTCATATATACGGTCTCCTACAAGTCATCATAAATATCTACCAATGAATAATGTTCGAAGAATGAAAACACACACACGCTCTCTCTCTCTCTCTTTCTCCTTCTCTCTTGTCGCTCTTGTCGCAATAGAAATACGCCTTTTTACTAAAGAGAAAAAGAAAAGAACTCTTATCACAATGTGTAATTAAAATTCCAATTGCACGAAAGCGTAAATTATACATATCAATTATAATAACAAAATTTATATTGCATATACCGTGAACGAAAACGTGATACGCACCTGGAGGACGGATCTGTGTTTATTTTCTCTTTTGCGATTCGAACGTTAACAGTGATATCGACACGTGTGATCTTCTCACTAGTCGTCGTTTATATTCTTCTGAACTCGGTACTTTTCTGTAAAAGGTTCGGTTCGAATTAACGATTTAAATGTGCATTTGAGTGACGCACGTTTAACCGAGAGCGACGCCGAGTACATATCCGAGTTTATTTCTTACTTCGAATTTGGAAACAATAAATATTAAAGTTGCTTATACACAGCAAAGTGATAGATACGTCTTTATGACACCTACAAACATCACAATTTCTATAAAAACCAAGTATTTATCTTCTAAAGTCTGTAGCGCATTTTAATCTGCGACTATTGTCAAACAACAATTTTCGTGATATATAACGATAATATGAAAAAGTGTCTAATCTGTAACATGCACTTTACATCGGATCCAAAAAATACATACGCGCTTACATGCGACAGTTGTCCCATACTAGAGTTCGTACGTGAAACCATGCAAGGCGAACCGAATCGAAACACGGTAATACTTGATACATAAACAATATTCTAGAATATAAAGTAGAGAAACAAGTTTTCACATCACATTACTAGTTTATATACTCCTGGCATCAGAACTTTATTACGTGTTGCACATGAAAAAAAAAAAAAAAAAACATTAATGGTAAGATAATAATTTGTTTTAAGACGAGCTGCAAAATCTTAGACCCAATACTAGATACTCTAGTACCCTCTAAACACTCTATTAACCTGTCACGTCGATCGAGAGACAAAGTTTATCAATGTGACAAATGTAAAAATATTATATTCTACAGCCAAAGAGATTTAAACGTACATGACAGAGCAATACATGACAAAAGGCCTTTTACATGTAAAGTAAGTGATAAAGATAATATTTTTTCTAAGAGAAAAGTTGTTTAAAATATTATTAAAAACACCGCAGTAGAACTCTCCGGTTCTTTTGAGCGCATAAGATCGATTCTGTCTAGAAATCGAATTTATTTTCATCCCCTATCAGTTAGCGACCGATTGGTTGCAAGAGACGAAAGTGATATTCTTTCTCTTAGACTCTTAGAATGGGGTTGGACGCGCATTTACGCAGTCATTCGAGAAGAATCATCAAGAGTAGAGCAAGCTTGTCTATAAAAGAAAAGTCGAAATTGTGACGTTCGAAATTACTAGTATTCGAGTTCTATTGTATATTTGTCGACATTAGAGCAATAAGAACAGAAAATGTTTGCTAATTTAGGTTTTGACTAACAGTACGATATTTTTTTTTTTTTTCAAGATATGTTATAAGAGCTTTTCATTCTACAGTAGCATGAAAAAACATAAATTACTTCACTCAACTAACTAGGAGTACGGACGTACAACAAAATCTTATAAGTGTGAAGAGTGTGGAAAACTATTTCTTTGCAATGTTACTCTTCACATTCACAAAAAACGAACGCATGAATAAATGCATTTTTTACATGTGACGCAAGTGATTAAAACGCACATGTTTTCTAGGAAAAACTCTTTCAAATCTGATTAACACACTGTATTTGTCGACATTAGAGCAATACGAACAGAGATGTCACGGGAGCTTCAAAAAAACGTCAAATGAAACGTCGTAAAATAAGTCTCGCAGTATTTCACACGTGCCCGTTTTTGTGATCATAAATCGACTGCAAAGTAAAATTGACAGGAGCGTGCGTTTATTTAAACTCTGCTTATTTTCTTTAACAGCAATTGATTAAAATAGGAGATGACATTGGATCGCACGTTATTTTATATACATTTGCGGTTAACAGGAAAGCAATTACTGTTATCGCGAATTTTTCGGTTTGACAATTGCATATCTCATGCGAGTACAAGTGAGAACAAGACAGCAAATTGCATTATAATGAATTGCATTATAGCGAACGAATTAGATATATATTGTACGCATATCTATTTTATTGTGTATATTGTGATAGTTATTACTTATTGTATTAACGTCAAATTATCGTATTAAAAATCAAAAAGAGTGAGAACAGTTTAAATACGTACGGATTGTTTTGTGTCAAAATAATGTTTTTATAATAAAATGTAAACACTTGTACCTTTTATATGTACATTGTATCTCATTTTACGTTCCCTTTTCTGAGTTCAAAGCCGTTACCTCACACCAATCCTCCAATTGACAAGTGCGGCAACTCGTGCGGTAGTCACACATCTGTAGGAGCAAAAGCTAAACATGTAATTTCCCAATTATTTTAATTATTGAAACAATAAATGTTGGTCCAGATTACCTGATTGCGCCTCATTCTGCCACAGTAGTTGTGTGGCGATCAGGACGCTGCTTGCTAAAATTTCGCCAGACAATCTCGCGTTTTGTGTAAAATTCTGTTCTGTTCCGCGTCGACCATTTTGTTTCTCGCCGCGATACGATTTCGCCGTAAGCTTGTCGATTACCGGCGAATGCGCGATTGTACCAATTTCGCGCATCATCACAAACGCCCGACGCTTTGCGACACTCGCGTGCTGCAAATATTTGCGCGCGAAACGACAATAATCGCGAGAAATGCGGAACGAACGCGGACGTAGGTCCGCTACGCGTCGCGCGTCCGCCATGACTGCCCGCCAATCCCGCCAATATATCGAAGCGCGCGATGTTGCGATTCTCGACATATCGAATCGAATGCGCGCGCACGCATAGCACGGAACAGAACCACGTCTTCAATCGAAAAAAATAATTTTTATTTATGACACACGGGTCTGGTTCGTGTAGTTCATGTGCGCAAAACGTGGACATCACGACGCTCCTAGATAGAAACATGTAAAACGGGTCTATAGGCACTTAGGTTTCTTTTTAATTATTTACATGAGAGTGAGAGAGTAAGAAAATTCTTGCACACGCTGTTTGTTATCACCAGCAGTAGTCGGTCGGTTGCTGACGAGAAGAATACATAAAACGTGAACTTTGGACGGTATTTAAAAAGATATTAAGATATGCTGCGTTGTTACATGTGAAAAAACTTCGCCTGATATTTCGCATTTGTCAATTCGACTGCAACCTAAGACCTTTAGGATGGCACCTGGAAACAATATTTTGAACAGCAATCAATTGAGAAATTCCAACATATCGTCGAGGTAAGAAACCTCTGATGTGCTTACAAAAAAAAGAGTACATGTATTTAATTAATGCCATTTCAGCAGTCCAGTTTTCTTTATTTCTCAAGGTTTTAATCTTGCATTGCAATTTTGGACTGCTGTGTAATATAAATCAAACTAAATATATTATACTGATGAGAAGAAAAGTCAAGAGAACACAATATAAATGGCAATATATAATAGAATATTTTATTATAAATTTATGTAAAATCTGTTTAGCCTGCCTGGACCATCTCCACCCTTTCAAGCCACTGGAGCTATACCACCTCCATTACCACCTCGCCAATCAGTTCAAAACTATGTAGGATATAGGCCATATAATTCTACTTACAATTATGGAAACTTTGGATATGGAGGTGGTTACAGGGGTTATGGTGGATACGGTTCTTTTGGTGGTTACTTACCCTATTCTGGCAACAGTTACGGATCTATTGGTGGATACAGTGGTGATGCAGAACATAGGTATACTATTTAAAATAATATATCTTTGTACAAGAAGTAACTATGAAAAGTAATTTTGTTGAAAATATTTTATATTAAAAATAAAACAATACAGAATTTCTGCTTGTTGTAGATTTCAACAGTATCTAGAAGAAAGTACAAGATCAACTTTCTCTGTAGTGGAGACCGTATTACAAACATTTTCATCAATTACAATGTTACTGGACTCAACGTATTTTGCTCTAACAAGTTCATTCAGAGCGATTCTGAGTGTTGCAGATAACATTGGCAAATTACGTTCAACAATTGGGCAGCTTTTCAGCACATTTGCTTTGCTCAGAGTTTTGAAATGGGTTTATAGAAAAATTTTAATGATGCTTGGTGAGCTTATTGCACAGTTAAGACTTGGGCAAGTCGCTCTTTGCACACAATCATCAATTTTAATGCTTATTTTCTTTTTCTTTAGGTGTTCAAACACAGAGTACTATCAGTGAAAATTTATGGCAGCAATCAGTGACGCAAGTCACGAACGGAGAACAGACACTACCAGGCAACGCATGGACTTCTCCGCTTGTGAATTTCCTACTTCTCGGTGTGTTCGTAGCTATTCCATTTTTAATTCACAAGTTGTCGAATTCTTTAAGACTGTCTCAAATACGAGGTAATTATTGAATTTCTAAAAATGCATAAGATGAAAGCATGTATCAATTACATATCGATTACCTTGCAGTTGACGACCCAAAAGAATGGGTGAAATGCGAGGATCCGGTGTGCGTAGCAACCGCGTTATACGATTTCACATCATTGACCAATGGGGAATTGAATTTGAGAACTGGTCAGAAGATCTGGTTGGCGCCGCAGTCTCTTCAACCTAAGAACTCGTCTGGTTGGTGGTTAGCCACTGACAGTACAAGTGTCGGTTTAGTGCCTGCCAACTATGTCACTATAGTTGGACAGTTAAAGAAAAAGACGGAATTGCAAAATAATGGAAACGGCGCATCACCGCTAACTTCGACTTCCGCTATCGCTCCCTCCGACTCAACAACGTACGTAAACACGTTTAATTCTAGTGCCAGCCAAAAAAATACTGATTTCTCTGAAAATAACATCAAAGACGAGTTATTCGAAACCGCTATGTGAGGGACCACACTATCTAATGTTCTTTCATTTGATCAATGAGAGAAAAGTGATATTATCTTGTTCCGTGTCGTATGGGTCGACGAATTACGACGGATTTTTCCTTCATCCATTTTGAAAGAAATACCACACATGTCTCCGGAGTACCTGCTGCGATCTGCGAGTAAGCAATTTATGAATTGTTTGGTTTCATGTGGTTCGTTGTGAAGAAGTATCATCAAGTGCCTCGGTAGGTTGTAATTGCGCTTCAACGAATAAAGTGATCCGAATAAGTTGAAGTGATATTTTTTCTATCATTGAATTTTCTTTCTATCAATTAATACCTGAATCTGTTATCGATGTTACATACGCAGACGATTTGGTGAAGGCGCAGGTTCATGTAATTTGCAATTTTCGTTATTAGAGGGAATATAATTACACTATATATATGTACACATTTCCCGGGATGGAAATAACATTACAATAATCTAAGCTATTCTTGCAAGTGGTCGCACTTCGTAAGCAATACTGCAATACCGCAATTTGTTTTTAAAGTTAAAGAATATTGTAGATAGTAAAATAATAAATTTTAAACAATGTTTACAATTGTTAAATAATGTTTAGTACAATTTTATGTAATTATTTATTCCAAAGACGTAATAAATTAGATTTTCTCATAGAAAACTGTGTAGTCGAATAGCGTACATATAAAATTTTTTCTAGAACTTTTTATCCCGCAGTGAAAATGAAAAAAAAAAATTCTAATTTCTGCAACGTAGCGGTTTATATAACACGGATGAGAGAAATCATAAAAAAGTATCGACACGGAACATATTACTTATCAATATATGAGACCCATTTTTATAAAATGATACTGATATTCAATAATATATATGTATATATATATAAAATACACATATTGTAAATTTATTGGATTAAGCAAAACACAGTAAACCTAATCTATAAAATTTCCATAAATGATAGAAGATATTCGACAAAAACAAATGTTTATATATATAATTTTACTTGCAAATTATGTGTATTATATATATATAAACTTCAACTATGAAATTAAAACCTGTTTCAAGTATCCTGAAGTGTATAAGCAAAAGGTTGTTAGGATAGGACAATATGATATTTGTAGTACATGCCAGTTAAACTTTTGTACTATTTTTTAATGTTTTACTATCTGTCCTACCAAGGAATTCCATCTCATCTTACATACATTTTATAATAGGAATAGAGAAAAATATTGTATATAAAGTTATTTTGTAGGCACACACATTCTTACAAATGTATATTTGAAAAATTTCAAATAATAATCTCACAAAATTCTCGACAGTGCTGATCTCGTATCGAAAATATTTTTACAAATGTTTCAGATAAATCCTTATACACACGTTTATTTTTTATATTAGATATACAGTAATTCTCGTAAAACTTAATATTCCATGTTTAAAAAAGTTTTCTTATAAAATTTGAAATATAATCCGTAAAGTATACCTAAAATGCGGCACTAAATTTTTAAACATGTTTCATATTTTCGTTTTAATATACGGTAAGAATCATGATAAACACGTATTTTATATATAAGATTCGGACAATATATTTAGACTTTGTAAAGTTAAATTATATATATATTAAACGGAGAATTTATATATATATATATATATATATATATATATATATATAAAAGTACCGTATATTCAATGCTTGTCATTTCATGATGTAGTTATCTTTTTACGCTAAAATGCCCTTTAACACACATCAGATACTCATTTGTGAAAAGAATAATTGCCTCGCTAAGAATAAACACATCGATATATGAGAGATCGAAAGACATTTTAACTTGAAAAAATACCAGGTGAAATATTTAATTTTAAAAATTAAAGAAAAGCTCGGGAAAAAAAAGTCCGGTTATTCACAATGCGACGTATATCAATATATCTACGTTATTCCCTGTATTATTTTATTTAACTCTATTTAAAAATTATCTTCTTAAAACAAATCGAATCAATCTTTCCGGTTTAAGTTGTTTTCATGTTTTTTAGATCAATAAATTCTGCTATACGTAGTGTGTATACTGGAATGCTCATTCCAATAAGAATGAGAAAAGCGACAGAAACTAAAATCATTAAAGGAAGGAAGAAATATTATGCATAAGCAGTCTCGTTTCTATGGCCGTTCTCTAAGCATTGGAATGAGCTTTCCAAGTGCAGAGTTACATAGCTATCTCGGTTAGTTGTTTGTTCCACGAAGTAAATTTAAAATGTCACAAGAGAGCGATATCTTATTATTTTAAGAACATTTGTATTTTTCATATGACTTCTTGGCAAAAAAGTATATGTGCTTCTCCTTTTTAAGAATCTGTCTTCTTTAGAAAATTTTAAACTCCGCCTTCTTGTTTGAGATGTTCTCGGCAAAATAATATAAGATAAACCATAAAGATTGCACATTTGTAATTTGGCATAGTTTCTCGATTTGTTTGTTTGTTTTTTTTTTTTAATATATATTAAATCTCTCTGTTCTTCTTTCACATTCTATATCCTTTGTATTTTCTTCATTCGTGCTGTTCTTCTACAAAAGAAAACTGAAAGTTATTTAATTTTTGCTACAAGATGTGTTTATTGTTGGAAAGCTAGCATTGAAATTGTAATCGTTTCAAATTTCTCAAGTTAAAAACACACAACATTACATTTTCACAAAAAAAGGAAAACAAAATGAATCACATTAACGTTCCGCATAAGTTCGTAATTCATTTCGGTGTGTATATACACACATTATGTGCATGTAGAATACCACTTCTTCAAGATGTGACAAGATTTACTTTTGTAGCAGAATCTCTATTACTACCCCAAAAAAAAAGGTAAGGCATAATTTACGACTGATAATTTTTACAGTCGCAAAAACAAACTATCTACCCTTTCCGTCTTATCTTACTTCGTTTTTCCTTGTCTATCGCAAATACCAAGAACAACACGCGTCACAACAGACTAGTTATCCCCTCATTCTGCAATTTGCAACGATAAACCCGTTATCGTTAACATGCCGCGGCGTGTAGATATTTTGCGATGCAAAGATTCGAAACGGTCTCGATCTCAAACTTGAATCTCTTACAGAAGCAGCATACGCATCACATACACATTATATAAGTAAATATATGTATATAGAATATTTTCCTGGTCAGTATTTGTGATGTACAGGATCCGTACACAGTAGTTGTACGGCTAGCAATGTGATATTTTTCGTACAGCGTCCTCACTTCCACTTTTATGTAAAAGTTGATCTCTTTTTTTTGTAGAATGATTTTCTTGAGGTTCACGAACAAGTTCTCGTTAACGATATAACTAATAGGACACTTGTTTAATTTCTACTGAATATTTTTGCAATTTGCACTACACCAAAACATCATCGCCGCATCTCGCCGTCTTTATCCTCGCACAAGCTTTCAGTCTTGAAAACACTTTTCAACAAAAAATTATAACAATTTTTTTTTTTCACATTATGCAAATATCTCAGTATCGTAACTAGCACATAAAACATTGAAAACGAGAGTCTTGGTTTTTTTCTTTTTTTCAAGATCAATTATAGATTCGAAAAAAACATATCCCTGAAATCAGCACTCCGATTTCCAATGATTTGCTTCAGGTCTCTTCGGAGATTAGGGGCCAGGATGTAACACGTATTTGACATTCATGATAATATGACTTTTATCATTGTTCTCTCAATTCATTGCCCGTTTTTCGTTCGCACGGCAATTTTTCACAATTAATTAATTTATATTTATATAAAAATCATCATAGAGATTAGTCGTCAAATGCGGTTTCGAGTAAACACACATTATTATCAAGTTTAATTTCCGGGTCAGGCTCACTATAGACAACAACACGTACACACGTCACATCCAGAATTACCATTCAGCGTCGCCGTTTGCTTTTTGGAACACATAGTCTTTTCCACCCAAGTTCATGATACCGTCCTTCAGATAAAACTTCCACTTATTCCGACTCCTCGTGATCTAAAAGCAAAAACATGTGTATCAAATTACTTATCGCTGGGACAAACACGTTAAATCACTCTATTTTTGTACCTTATCGTACTGACAAACGACTACGTTTTCAGTGTCAAAGAGATCAGCTGGGTCGTCATCCGTGACATCATCCTCGGAATTTAGAGGCTCCTAAAATAAAAGTTTTCCATTGTAGAATTCTTTTGAATCACACTGGAAAAATTTATATTTATTTTTATACAAATATATATATCAACCTCTTCGCGAGCTGACGCCTCTTCATTTTCCTCCTCTTCTTTTTCTTCAAGATCTTCATCGTCGTCATCATTATCCTCTTCATCATCGTCATCTTCGTCAGTAGAATCACCTACTGCACCATCTAACTGATTTATATTTTGCTGAAAAACCAATGTTACATATCCTTATAAAGTATCTGCAATATTTTATTCGTAACATTTTATGTATGTGCAAAGAATAAATTATTTTACTTGATTCTGAGCTGGTTTTTGTGTGGCATTGTTATTTTGCGTGACCACTTGAAGAGGTTGATTCACTTGTAATGGGGTTAATGCTGCTTGTCCTGCTAATGTGGAATTTACATGTTGTTGTAACAGCGTCGAAGCTAAAGCTGTCGGAAGCCCCATTGCAGCAGTAATTACTGGACCTGTTAAGATCGTGTGCAGCTGGTTTGCTGAAAAGAGAAAAACAAGTTTATTTTGTTTAATTTGTAATGTCTCTTTATACTAGTTTACATCAAGAGAGAAAATATAAATAATATTTTATAAAATAGTTTCACAATGGCCTATATTATATTTTGTTTCAATTTCAAAGTCTCTTACATTGAAGCGTAGATGCAGGAACTTGTATACTTAAGACTCTCGGACTTTCATTACTGCCAGCTGGTGCGGGCAAAGTGATTTGTAAGGGTACTTGTCTCTCTAAAATAGCAGCTGGAGTGGAATTCACCACTTGTTGCACAGGTACTGTTACAGAGTGTTGCTGCTGTTGCTGCTGTTGTTGTTGCTGTTGCTGCTGTAATTGTAAAGCTGAGCCTGTAGCAACTGCTTGTGATGCTTGTTGCGTCTGTGCCTGAGCTTGCTGTGGTTGAGACTGCTGTTGCTGCTGTGGTTGCAACACTGTTTCCAAAGAATTATTGCACAAAATAATTTTCTACTGTTAATAGCTGTTTCATCTCACCTTGTAATTAAATATCACTATCTAATTTTACAATAAAGAACATTTAGATGAGAAGAACATTTTATTGTACCTCATGAACAATTGCTATAGTATGTTCAATTTTTAGTATTATGTACCTTTTGACACAGGCACAGCCTTATGTGTATTGATTGGAGGAACTTGAGGCTCTGGTGGATCTGGATTTAGCTCTACTGCTTTACTGGCCATCAACTTTGTTTCCCATAATTGTTTGAGTTCCTGCAAAACCTGTTCATCCACACCCTCATCTGTAAAGACTTCTCGTACTCCTGCTATCACATCCTCTATTACAGTGTTGTAAACTTTCAACTGAAAGATAAATGTAACTGAATTATCACTTCATGGACAAATATGTTAAAGATATTCAAGACAATCTGAATAAATTTCTATAAGCTTTAACAATGATATTGAATCGCATAATTATATGAATTACATTAGCATGAAAAATGTTACATAAGTATTTTTTTCCAGATGCATCTTTCAAGCTTGCATTTATATCAGAAATTATACAAGAAAAACCTTCAAAGATTGATTCACAGATAGTCCAACATATAAATATTGAGTAGTTGTATTGCTACTTATTAATATTTATACATTAGACTTGTGTTGAAATTTATGGGCTCAGTGAAAAATGCAGTCAAGCAGTTAAGATAACGGTGATAGCGAGCAACAATTGGGTAACAAATGATTAAAATATTTATATTAGGCGTTGAACGATTAATAGTTTAAAAACGCCGAAAATGTCGGGGAGAGAAAATATTCCGCTGAGGACAGACTTTAGGAAAAAGATAAGACAGATCGGAGACGGTGCAAGTTCCGTATACGTATACAAGTTTGTACGTCGCTCGTTTACTTACTACACTCGTCTGGCTAAGAGCCATTATGGCATACAAATTGAAGACAGTCGCCCAGTCGAGTAAGCAACACTGACAACAGTTCCCAGTGACGATTCAATTTTCTTCTTCATTTACATGACATCATCACTGCCGATATCTTCGAACTCGCTCGTACCAGAGACTGATGTTGTAACTTTCCAAGGCAACACACGCAACGGCGCAACCGCTCCGGCACAAGTGACCGTCACTTTGCCGAACCACTTTGATATGAACGCATTTTTTTTTATACACGTCCACGTGACACGAATCGGCGCGGACGCCGATGTTTCATTTGTCGAACGATAGTGACTTTCGGATGTTACGAGAGTTCTCTACCCGATGACCCATCGGGCGCTTTAGAAAAATTGTACACATGGTCTGCGCGCAACAAGCAGTCATAAGATTGTTAAAGCATCTTTCGATACGAAAACGATATTACGAACTCGAATTAAACACGATTGAACGTTTATTGGTCAACTCGGATAATCGGCCGGTGCGATTGGTTCGAGTTCTAGTAACTTTTCCTCGAACCAATCTCCAAGGCGTCGTGGACACGAGCCTTAAATCGGAAGATGCGCGTTTCCTCCTACCCCCCCTTCAACCGGAAGTTCGGGTTCAAAGCAACAATCGAACATGAATCGAACAACTTGTTATCACCGCGTCGGGATAAAAATCCTTCAATTTATCTCGCGCGTCGTTCGAACGGGAAAAAACGGCGCGTGATCGGCGGCGATTGTGACAAGGCGTCACGCGGAATTGCGGTGGCGCGCTTGAGGCCGCGGGTACCGTTAGCGGTGACGCTATCGCCATGTTTGTTGTAGTTCGTAGCTATGATAAGCGAACGCGAGCCACCGGGATTTGAATGAAACGCGTGTGAGACGTGCCGCGTGCGTCCGTTCGTGCTGGCGTGCGAGCGCGTCGGCCGCCGCTGAACTCGCGGAACATGGTAAGCAGCAACGTGTGCCGCTAACGTCGACGGGCCGGGTCGCGGTGCCGCGGCCGGCGGCCGATTTTCGCGCGGATTTTCAGCGCCGTACTATCTAAACGCCTACAGTCTCTCTCTCTCTCTCTCTCTTCCCGAGGGGGGGTCGCCGAGACTCCGTTGCGTCGCACTTTCTAACTCGCATTCGATCGTGGAAAGGTAAAGACTCTTTGAAATTCGAACCCGGCATCGCCGCGTCGACTTGGTAAATAACCAAGGAATCGCCCGGCGAAATTGTCGAAACGATCATACATAGCCACACTGCGCCGCATATAAATCGATATAGTCCTCGTGTGTATGTGTGTGTGTGTGTTTTGAGCGCGCGCGCGCGCGCGCGTGTGTTCGACTGCACGTATACGCACACCGTTGTATGTAACACCTGCGTAACACTCACACACAAGCGCGTCTGTGGAACGCCCCTTTTTACGAAACGATCGAACTTCTTTCCCGCGCAATCTTCTGGTCGGCGCGGGACGTCAATAGCTTGACGTTTCCACGGATTTTCCCTCGCGAAAAAATTTCGCGAACAAAACCGCAGAAATTGCAACTTGTTTTAAGCATTTTTCTTTTATTTCTAGTCTCCGTGTCACGTCGTGACGATTTTCGCAACATTAAACAGCCCCCGAGATCGTTGCAATTTAATGTAATCATTTTTTTTTTTATACGTGCATGTGTGTGCATTGTTTTAAATAATCACATTTTATGTTTGTATTGTATACCTGAACGCGATGAAATATTTCTGTAAAAAAATATTGGAGCGGTACCTTGTTGTTTGAAACAAAAGCATAATCCTATTAAATTTCAACTTGTATTTGTTGCACATTATTTATGTAAGTCTTGCGAGAATGGTTTTGTCATTTAATTACTTGTTACATATTTGTTTTAGGATACTTAGTAACTTTGTTGAGATGTGGCTAAGAAGCGAGCGAATTAGTAGAAGATTACGTGGACGTCTAAGCATTACGTCTACATCAAAAGCAGCTAGTCATCGAACACAAGTTGGCACCGCTCGGAAGGTGCCCTATATCGGTAACAGCAGTCGAGCAATTGCATCGAATAGATGCAGCAGATTGACTCAATGGCGACGCAGATCATCCAGCTTTCTAAAAGAGGTGAGAGTTTGTTCTGCACTTCATGTGTTAAACAGAAGTGTACGATTGCATGCTTATTACAAATGATCTTCGTAGGTCGTTTACGCTTCATTCTTTAAACAAACACTTAATAAATAAGCTGCGGTTGCTGGTTAAAAGTTAAAAAAAAAAAAAAAAAACAATTACACGACACAGAGAAGATACGAAACAGAAAAATATCTTTGTAGGCCTGTAAAGAAAATGTCCTACATTTTGCCAAATCCACACCTATCAGACGAGAAAGAGGACCTCGTAGAAGAAAATGCATAAAACGATCAATGGTCACTTCAACTCCTCTGCATCGTGCTTCGCAACCAATAGATGCAGTTATCGTAAGCAACTTTCACATGACAGACACCTTTTGTACGTCCACTTTTGTGTGTAGACCCAAAACTAATATAACGGTGTTTTTGTAGTCCGCAAAAACCGCATCTTCCAAAATCTCCGAAGAATCTAAAGAAAATTGGAATGGTGGATCCGCCTTGCCTCTATGTACGTCGGTAACAAATGCGGATTCACGCAGTTCAATGATACCGCCGGTACATGATTTGAAATCTTCCATACCTAGCGTATCCTCGTTGACCTGTCTAATGCCCCCGGTGTCTCTAGGATCACATTCGGATCTCACGTGTTTGCTAGACGATGACGGGACCAAAAACAACGGTACATTCCCGATAAAACATGCGTTCAACTGAAATAAAATGCTAAATAAATTTTAAAACGTTACACTCATACATTTTTCTTTTAATTCCGGATAGATATTACATTACCGTCGTCGCTACACTACTCTTCCCTGTATCCGCACGCCGAAACGGAATATTACAGTTTGATGCACTCGACGTCGTTGTACAACAGTCGCACCGCGTACGAATCGTGCGACAAGTATTTTTCCAACTGTGGCAAGTACTCGCTCGGCGACAACAATGAAAACCGCGGTGACCTCTCGAAAAACCAGTATGAAACAGACCCGGCGACAAAGTATGAAACTACTGCTGGATATTCCAGTACGAAGTACAGTATACCAGCAAGTATGTACAGTATAAATCCTCATCATCCATCATCCGATACGAATGGCAATCTTAGTGACAAATATGATTCCGAGGACGTCGACAGTCGTTATCACGAGATCGAATATATGGAGGTGGGTAGTGAGGAGATAGTAGAATCTTGCGATGTAGCAAATATGGTTACTCAAGTTCAGGAGGATTGGGAGCCGTTCGATCCTTACGTCTTCATCAAGCACCTTCCGCCGCTCACGCCCGCTATGAGAGCCAGATGTCCAGCTCTGCCGCTCAAAACACGAAGCAGTCCCGAATTTAGTCTGGTCCTAGATCTGGTATATCTCATCAATATACAATACACATAGTATTATATATATATACATACCTTTTGTGAGAAAAAAAAAGGAATAGATGCGCGTTTACGTAGTCTGTGCGAATATACATTTCTTTCCCAAAACGAGATAATTGAGAAAAATTTATATTGTGAGTAAGTTATTATTTTGTGCAGTTTTTCAATTCAAAAGACAATGATGAACCGATCAATGATTTTTTACCTTTTTCGCGCGTTTCTTTTGTAGGACGAAACACTGGTCCATTGTAGTCTGCAAGAATTGTCCGACGCGGCGTTTCGCTTCCCGGTGGTTTTTCAAGACGTAACGTACACGGTATTCGTACGAACGCGACCGTACTTCCGCGAGTTTCTCGAACACGTCTCGTCGCTTTACGAAGTGATCCTGTTTACGGCGAGCAAACGGGTGTACGCCAACAAGCTGATGAATTTGCTGGATCCGACGCGGAAACTGATCAAATACCGTCTCTTCAGGGAACACTGTGTTTGCGTTAACGGGAATTACATCAAGGATTTGTCCATTTTAGGCAGAGATCTATCCAAAACCGTGATCATCGACAACAGTCCGCAAGCGTTTGGATATCAGGTAAGTAATTCCGTCGCGCGTCCCTCGACTCTATAATAGAAGTTTCACATGTGTGTCATATATGTTACAGTTGGAAAATGGGATACCTATAGAGAGTTGGTTTGCCGATCGTTCGGATAACGAGCTGATGAAGTTGTTGCCGTTTTTGGAAAACTTAGTAAACTGGGTGCGTGTTCTCATCATTTTCTTCAGTCGTGTTGAATTTACTTTTCGAAGAATACAAGAGAAGGTAACCGACATTTGTACTTAATTTTTGTTTTTGACAATTTCAGGGAGGTGACGTGAGACCGCACATAAGAGAACAATTCCGACTGTTCAGCTTTCTACCGCCGGATTAATTTAAATTTACCATGCACACAAAATTCCACGATGTTGTTTAGAAAGTATCACTTAGCTAATAAAAAACAAAACAAGAAAAAACAAAAAAAAAAAAAAAAACGAGAAGATACACACAAAGTACATCTTCGAGATAATATTATTATAAATAGAATAAATATAAAATAGTTAATTCATGACGCGCATATTAGAATTAAGCCGCTACAATATTATCACTTTACCATGTTCCACAAAATAGATACGCCTGTTGGTATGTATAAAAAGATGAAGTTAAATAATTCTAGATTCTTGTAAAATTATTGTTCTCACGTACATATATTGTTCGGGAAACAATATTTGTAAAAGTGGAAAGATGTTGCATATGTGCGATTTTGTTAATTTATTCGTTTTAGGGCTCAAAAATTTAAGATAAAATCAAATCTCGCGTAAAACGACACGTGTAAGAAAGAGCGAGAAAAAGGAAAAGCGAGAAAGTGCATGTTTGTGTGTGTGTGCGTGTGCGCGTATGTGCGTATAGTTTCCATTATAATACTTCCACAAATAAATACTAAGTCTCCCTCGTAACTTGATTATATGACGTCTACATGTATAGTGGACTCGTAGCTTCTTTTAATGATTACAGCACTCGATAGCCACACAAGTGAAATTTACATAACTTTTAGCATTTTCTTTTTGTCGCCGAATATGATCTCAGAGTTTATGTATCTCTTATTAAAAGTATATGTATTTTTTTATTTTGAAAGTTTTTCTTTTCCATATTATATCTGTTATATCATGATTTATTTTAATTCGAGTGTGTGAATTGTGATTATTTATTATCTTTGCAATCTTGGGAAAAGAAAACTCCATACTCATTAGTTTTTGCGATCTTCAAAAGAAAGATAATAAAAAAATGTTACATGAATATCCTGTTAATAATTATATAAATATATATATATATATAATTATATGCGTGTCTCACATATAATTATATAAATTAAAATACGATTATATATGTGCTTATATATTATAAATCTGTGTACAATTGATATAGCGTAAGGAATATAGAATCGAAATCGAGATATTAAAATAAAATAAAAATAAAAAAATAAAAAAAAAAGAATTAGCTGCATAATGTATCAGGAGTGTCGACAAAAAAAAAATCTTACATCCTGTAGTGTTTATTATACTTTAAGATTATACTCTCAAACATTATGCACAACAAACACATTATAACAATAAAACAGATTGTTATTCGTGAAAAATCACTTGGATCGCATGTAACTGATTTATATCCTGAATGTCTTCTTGTTTGGTTTTGCATCAAGTATGGAACGATTTTGGTTAACGTGTTGTGACAATAAATTAGAATGTGTGTTTATTGAGGAAATAAACTAAATGAGAGATGCGATAGAGATATACAACACGAAAACAGACGAGTCGTCTGAATTGCGTTCCGAAGGTGAACGAACTGAAACGCTGGAGACAAGAAATATAAGTTTTATACACACATGTTGTATATATATAAAGAAAAACTATATATTCAAAAGATCTTACATACACAACCATTACCCACGATATTACATACATAGTGAATTGTTTTACCTTTTTCCCGAGAATGTTTTGCATGCATTATTTTAAATGTAAAAAACGGAGAATGGTGTTTTGACTAGAATAACGTTTCTTCTCTGCTCTCTCTACTTCGCTACACAACGCGCTTAACGATATACACATATAAATGTCATATATATATATAAAATTATTATAAAAATATTTCAATAATTATATATTAAAAAATTATATAAATATCGCGAAGATCGATACGACGTTTTTCAATCAACGGTACACTTTGTGCATTCGAAAATTTTATCCAATTAACACTCCCTGTGCCTCTCTCTCTCTCTCTTTTTCTATGAGAATATTTTACCCAACACACTGACGTTTAAATTGTTATTTTAAGGGAAAAATGCCATTTTCTTTTAATTCAATACCCTTGATACAGGTTGGATCATTGGTGGAATTCTTGAACTCCAGCGTTTCATTAGTCTGACTGTCTATAGCTTGAGGAGAAAAAAGGCTGAAAAAATGTTACGTGCAACATTACGCATTTAAAAAAGATACTGTCTATAAATATTTTATGGAATGATCAACTTTAATATATATATATATATCTTATGTTCAGAATTTAACAACGTGCTAATGTTATTAAATGTTGTACTACATGTCATGCTTGAACGATTACTCGCGCTTCAGATACACCAATCCCGCGGCATGAGAACTGATGTGGAACGACAGTTGACTCTATCGAAGTTATTATTGAACCGTGTGTTGATAGAAATTCACAGGAAAAATTTATTGAATGTTACAGAGATTTTCCTGTATCTGATCGTTCTCGTTCGCATCAGTCGCAAAACATAGGAACTTCAATTTACGATGAACGTAATCGGTGTACCGCAGCTCGATGTATCTGAAGTCCGAGTAAAGTTCTATCTAATCCTCTGTACGCTGGAAATACCTAATCTCGATGCGTTTACAGAGATTTACGAGCTTTGGGTAGCTCTGCACAATCATAGCCAGCTTGTTGTTAGGTAATGGCGTTGTGATTATCGCGAATATATGACCAAAGACCAAGGCGTCCAATTCGTTGGGTTTGCTAAGATACAAAGTTCACGGATGAAAATCTTGATACATGTCACAGCTCAGCTGTTATATTTGCAAACAAACAAAAGTATAAAATATTTACTTATGCTATGTGTATGTATGTGTGCGTGCGTGCGTATGTATGTGTTGGTGTCAGTTCATCGACAATAAAGAGGATTGTTCGGAGAGGGAAGGGAGCGACTCGGGCTGCGATTGAAAGTCATCCCATAGAGTATCCTTCGATGGTGATTCGTAATCAATTATTTCAAAATCTTCCGCAATTTTGTTTTCTGTCTCAGAACTGAAGTATTGTTGCTTGATTTTGGACATGTGTTTGATAAGTTTGGGAAATTGACGGATTGTTTTAAGAATTCTTTGGTAATTGGGTAATTGCAGCAGCAAGTTCTTGGTTTGGTGGTTTGAAGAAGAGGAAGATGGTGATGTGAGAGCGTGAATGTGGCCGTATACTAGAGCGTCGACTTCAGTGGGACTTTGAAAACACAATTGTAACGATTGCAAATAATTAAATAGATGAAAAAGAGCAAACAATAGTACGAAAAGAGAAGCAAAAGCTACTTACTCTTTCCCAAAGAAGAATTCCTCATCTCCCAGCCTGTCCGACAGTGCTATGCAACAATTCTTTACATCTTCAAAAACTTCCTCCAAGCTTTTGTTATACCAGCCGAGAACATTGAGCTTTTTGATGACTTCTCGTCTCTTTTGCCAATTCTGATAGTGATTAAGAGGCCAAGGATACACGCTCCCATGTCTGGGCTTTGTGATTGCATTTAAAATTGTTGGTTCTGCCCAACAAATGTACAGCTCGGCGTTTAAGAAAACGTTATTCACAAGTGACAGATAAGCTCTCATGTCCACTTTAGCTTCCGGGTCTAAATCTTTGGACAGACTAGTTCCTCTGCTTGCCAAATGTGCCACTATACTATCAAATTCTGATATCAATTTGGAACCGCATTTGATAAACGGTACCCTACCCGACGGCGACATGAACTCAGCGTTTTTTCTCGGTTCTATTTGAAAATCCAGCTGACACATTTTGAGATAGGCCTGCACGGCCAGGCAATTGGCATTGTCGGGAAGCAGAATCTGCTCCACCTCGTACGGCTGGTACAGAATGATCGGTTGTGGCCATGGTTCCTCAGCTGCGGCAGTAAATAAAACCTCATTGTAGAAACGGTATAGTAACTGTCTCTGCACAATGTGTTACATAATCCTGACATAGTGTAAATCATGCGAAAAGAATTAACATGTGACAATCAGTTGGAAGAGAAAATTGACAAATAATTTGTTGAAAACAATTCGTGAACTTTCGGACGCGCTTCGAAGTTGCGTCGTGCGAGACCACAGATGCAGTTTTGTTTACGAAAGTGTAAGGTTAGACTCGCACAATTTTCGTTGAAACATCGCGACAATTTGACTATCCGCGATCTATCCAAGAATATATTACCTTGCAGCTCTACCGCGAGCGAATCGGCTACGAGTACGTGTGGCATTGTCTGTAACAATCGTGTTCACACACGACGCGCGTTCTTTTTATCGCTTCGCTATTTCAAGAGTTGCGACCGTGCAATCGATTGCCCGCGTAAAAACGCCATGAGCGAAAACCACACCGAAGAGCTGAACACCGAGCAAAATCAGCAAAAACGGATCGCACTTGTAGGTAACAAAATTCTTTTGCGTGTACAAAATTGTTAGTATAAAAAATTCAAGTAAATCCAATCGAATTTTCTACCTAGTTTGCTGTTTATCTCAAAAATTATGCAATTTTATATTCCGTTACTGAGCAAAAGATCGATTTCTTTCTTTATGACAATCATGAGTCGGAAACTTGGCTACTTAATTTTTGAACTTTGAATCTCAATGTAAAATTCTCTCATAATTATTTTAAACAATCGCTGTGACTTACTTTGCAAATCAACGCGTTCTTCCGCGTGGGAATTTTCAACTTCTTTCGCAACCTGGAATTTATCCTAAAAAACGTTCGAGACGTTTAAATTTTCATTACGTAAGTTTTTCATAAATAATTGCAACAAGTTTTAAGGTAATTTTTTTTTTTTTTTGGCCGGAAAGTAACCTTCAAGAATTTGAGACGGGACAGAAAAATGTGGAGAATGCGTGCGAGTGACAGATCATTTTTCTCATCGACAGTTTGACATTCGTCACGGAATACTTGCATAACTTCTTTCTTCGTTGAAACAAGCTAAATTGTTTTTAATGACCCAACTTGCAAATTTTGCAACCGAGTTTTATATCCGACAGATACAAATTTGTCCGGGCAATCGTTAATACTACGCGAATCGTTGCAACAAACTTCGTGAATAAGACGATAAGAGAATGTTTTCACAATTGCACGTGTCAGACTTTCCAGACAATCGTGAAACAGCAATATCGACATTGTTGAGAAATTACGAAATATCGGTTTTTTTTATTGCAAATAAAAATTAAACACACGCAGACGTGAACTTAAATTGCAGATAATTCGCTGTTTTATATTTTTTTATAAATTTCGATTTAATTTTGTTACATTTTCTATCAACTTTGTAACAATTGGAAACATATTTGTATCATATGTATGAATAAAAAAATAAACTACAAAGTAGCGTAACTTGACAGATCTAGAACAGATGTTTGATTGATAGAGCGAGACAGTAGCGATTCAGCTATCTCGCTCCGAACTGTCAGCTGTCAACTTGACAAATAATTCTAATTTATTTATGTACGTCGTTTTCTTCCGGTTTACGTGTCTTGAGCCACCTGCATGATAATTTCCAGTTATGACGCACTTGCACCGATATCTCTCTATATATGTACCGATATCTCTACGTGTTCCTAACCTATACCATCTCTGCTGCTCCTCCTAGTGTTCTCGCTCTTGTTTTTTTTTCTTTACATAACCTCGGCAATTTTACGCGTGAAACTGTCAGCAAACCAGCGCTTTTACATCGTCCTTTTTTTTTTTTATTATCAATTTTCCAAGGCATGTGTGTGTCGAGTTGCACTCTTTTGACGTGCAGTGCTTTTCTTTTTCTCTCTCTCTTTCGCCCACGTATCCCTATGACATACCCATCCGAATGCGTGCGTGTGCGTGCGCTAGAGAGGCTGGCGTTGCGCGCGCGCAACGCCAAGTCCAGCTACGCAGCCATTTGAGGCTTTCATCTCGTCAAACGTTGCGCCGTTGCGCGAGCCTTTTGTGCTGCGTACTTGTTGCTTAAGCTGCGGCTTGACGTGCGGCGCACTTCGTTGTCGTCGCGGCAACAAGGAAAGGTGGGAAGAAGAAGCGGTCGGTTTAGAACGAGAGGGAAGGAAGTGGGAAAGAAAGGGGACGCACGCACCGGTAGTACGCAGAGACGGATACACGCACTGGTTCGCCCGACGGCTTTCCACGACATCTTCGCGTCGCTCGTGCGGACTACACGAGATTTACCTGCCCAGACCGGTGAGAGTACGTCTCTTTCTCTCTTTATTTTTCACGGTGTGTGACGTGGGTTTTTCGAGATCTTAGACGGACGTCGAGGCGCCGAGTGTCGTCCTCGCGTGCCGCCGTTCCATTGTTGCTCGTGTATACTCGCCCGACTCGTTTATTCCCCCGCCGGCCTGAACGCAACAACCGTGTTCAAGCTGGAGAGCCAATTCCCGGCGACCTCGTCGCGCGAAACACGTCTTTCTAACCTAAATTCCGTGGGTAGCGGCGCGCGCGAAAGAAAAAGGAAGAGAGAACGTCGCGTGCTTGATCCATCGATTTTTCTCACCTCTGACCTCTCGCTCCTCTTCCTTCCTTCTCCCGCCTTCGGGTTTTAACAGCTAAAAATACGGTTTTCTCGACTGGACGAGAACAACGACACTGATCAACGCGCGCGCGCACGCACGCACGCTGCGACTATTTCGGCCCGTTTTCGATATTTCGTCCTTTCGTGCGCGCGCGAAGGTTTCTCTCGCGACCATGAGAATGCACAACGAAGTCTTTTGTATCCTTCGCGCCGAGCTTTTTCGCAATTGTTTTTCCTCCCCCGCGAAAAAGAATTCGCCGCAAAAAAACGCTTCCGTATGGATCGATACCGCGTGCGCCGCGCGTGTGTGTACACACCGGACAAATCTCGCATCTCTCGCACACTGGCCCGCGCTTCGATTGATTTGTTTACCATCGATGCGATTGAATGAGATTCGCAAACACGCGGAGGTCGATGATGCGCGTCCCGATGATGCGGGCGTGTAAAAACGAAAAAAAAAAAAAAAAATTGTGCAGGGAGAGACAGTTTTGCCATCGATCGATTTAATTAAATGTAAACCGTAATTGGTCGCTTCTATTGAAGCGATCAATGCGATCAATCAGTCCCGACGGAATTAATCGGCCGGGGATTAAATTAAATCGGAGACGGTGAAACTCAACCACCCGGCCTCCCTTGTTACAGCAAACGAAACGGGCACTGAACGAGCGAGCGAGCGAGCCGACGTCGAATCGCTCGCGCGAACAAGCGAGGCGGATCGGGTGTCGATTTATTTTTATCGCGCGTTATCGCGCCCGTATCGTTCGCGATGTATGATGATATCCGATAATTTCGATCGGAAACGGACTACCGACTAGAGTGTGACGCGCGCATTTTTTTTTTACTTGAAGTAGTCCGGTGTACGGAAAATTTGTAATTTTTCTATGAAAAACATTAAAACAATTGAGAAGCAAGTGCTTAACGTCTGAGAATCTTCACTAAGATCCCATGTCAATTGAGACACAGGGTAAAAACGTTAATTAGCAAATGAACGTACATATCCGCGTTAAATTGTGAAACATGCGCGCGTACACACGGAGATTGATTAGATTTAATGAATTTTAATTCAATAATAAATGTCTAAATTTCCAAAAGAATATGGCGTTAAAATTGTTGCGTTGAAATTTCTACAACTGAGAGAACACACTAATTTGAAGTATCATTACACTGATAAGCGCGCGAATTATTTTAATCGCGTTTCTCTCGCATTGTCGAACGATTAATTACGAAGAAATGCGAGTGAGTCGTCATTTTTATATTTAAACGGTCCAGCTATGCGGCTATTATAATGCACAAGAATGCTTTTAATAGACCAGATGTGTGTGAAAGAGAGAGAAGGGGAGAGAAAGAAAGAGAAATAAGTTGGTTGAGATTAGACGAATATATTGCGTAAGATCTCGCGGCAATGTGAGATAAGTTTGTTTCCAAGATTGTATCAAAAACTCGTCACAACAATCGCGTTGTACGTAAATAAAACAAACATGTGTCTATAACGTATGTTCAGCGAAACGTAACGTTTGCTTGTAATTCGGCAAATTATCAAGCAATTAACACACACATTTAAGCGCGAACAGCTGTTAGGCTTCTTTTTTTACCATTTCTCGTTTTCTTGATTGGGGCACGTATTGTTTGCGTTTTTTTTTTGTTTTTTTTTTATAGCCTTGTAATTTATTTTTATTACACGCGCGAGCATCGAGGCGTAGAGGTCGGACAATTTTCTAAATATTCAAACGCTCGTTTATAAAAGCACGTTCGTTATCATTTAAGCGCGCCACGACTTTCTGATGTCATACCCGACACTCGCAAGTATACCTGAGGCGCGTACAAATTTCGACATGTCGCGTTTCGTGAACAAGATCGTCATGTAAGTAGTCCACGTGAGTAGTAGCCCGAATCGGCCGTGTAATAATGTAATTGCCAGTTATTATTTTGATAGCATACAAGATGTCTCACCGTTCTTTGCCAAAGAAATTGTCATTAATTATAACATTTCTCAGTGTTTTTTAAATATTTGTTTAGCTATATTTTAATTTTTAGTTTTTTCTACACATGTACATGTTGTAATTATTTTTCAAATAAATGTCCGACCGAGTGGTATCTCTAATTTGGGATATTTATTTCGATATGCGCGACAATATAGGAAAAATTAAAATTATTAAAACGTCGTTATCACTATTAACTAGTAATCGAGTTCTATTATCTGACTGTACTTGGGACTATCGTAAAACTTGTATAGATAAACGTACTTCCTGCATGGTTGCGTTGGGAAGGTCTGCAAGAGTTCAGTCCGCATCAGCAAGATTGATGCATTTGTTTGACGCGGGAATAGAAAATTTTTTCCGCGAGAAATTGCTCATCCGCGTCGGATGTCGAAAATGTTGGCGTACATTCTGACGAATATTTGTTTTGTTTTCAGGAAGTTCATCATGTCCCATCACATTGTTACCGTTTGCGTGGTGTGTGTGCTATGTGCCGCGCACATCCCCTGTTCGGCACACACGAATTTAACGGACGCGGTACACGCGTCTCCGGATAGTTCGGCGAATCAGTTAAACGCGGAGGGAGAACCATTTTGGACGTTGATGAGGTCCAAGGACTCACACTCGAAGGATCCATCCACACTCAACACGTATCCACATTGGAAGGATCAACACAGATCACACTCGAATAATAACTTCGTTAGCAATAAACGCGACAATGTAAGATTTCACAGCACACGACACCTTAATAATAAAACTAGGAATAATAATAACAATAAGACAAATGTGCCGGTGATCGCTAACGCAATGCGGACTTCATCGCACGATGATTATCTCGAGAAAGATAGAATAGCGGAGAACTTGGAACACAGTGATGATGTGCGAGACGCGCACAATTTGGACACGTCAGTGAATTCGAGAGACGCGAGGCTGCTTGAGCGACTTATTCTATCAGAATTGTCTGATGTAAACCACAAGTCTGTACAATCTAGTGAAGATTTACGTACCGTAACTAGATCTAGATTAAAAAGAGACGTAGCTGTAGACGACAAGTATTTTATGAGTAAGATCTTTGAAGCCTACGGCGACGGAACGAGCGTTACAATGGACGGTTTCGAGAAACTTGTCAGAAAGTTGGGTCTACTGAGATTGCTAACTGAATCCTCGGAATTGGAAGACGGCGGAACTGAGAGAAGTACGCATTAAGATCAATCAGCGTCATTATGTTGAGAATTAATGAATTTAATCATGAGAAATTAAATCTTGCAGGTAGCGGTAAGGGTTTCACAAGTAAAGGCCTACACGATGCGAGTAGTAAAAATAATAAAGAAAGGGTAAGATATCGTTTGTCGAAATTTCGACTACTTGGCGTAAGAAACGCACACATTCGTACACTAATTGTCCACTGTCTGTTTAAACCATATGAGCCGATCTATTATTTCAGTGCTTAAATAGTCAAGAATTACTGAGCACAGTTGCACAGGACGTGCACTACGCCTCCGGTAACAATGCAACGACACTGCCCAATTGGCTCTTCGAGCGTGTTTGTCCGGCGCTTGTTTATCAGTTAGCAGCCGAGTCCAGTGTGGAGAGAAACGGTTGCATACGAGTGCCCGAGAATTACAAGCCGGTTGTGTCGATCGACAAGTTCTACACGTCTGAGGAATCGGCGCGCAATAACGTGAAAGGTATTTATTCTGCACGAGCGAAAAACAAAGCAAATGCAACGATCGTTTCTTTCTTAAAGATACGCTGTGTTCTTTGAAAACAACAAGATACAAATCAATCGTCATCTATTCTAGTCTGGGTGTACTCGACAGCTAGTATTTTCATAATTAGTCTTAGCGGGCTACTCGGTGTAGCGGTGATACCAGCCATGGGAAAGAGTTACTACAACCATGTGCTGCAGTTTCTAGTTGCGCTGGCTGTAGGTACTTTAACCGGTGACGCTCTCATTCATCTGTTGCCACATGTAAGTTATCTTTTTTTTTTATTTTTATTCGATATTTCATGTAATTCAAACCAAGAAAATAACTTTGATAACGCGTCAATTTTCTCTGCAGGCTATGATGCCGCCACATCATCACGAGCACAACGAACCTCACGAACACGATCATCATAGTCATGAAAGTAGCACTGATCACATAGATCAGCATACCTTGAACATGTGGAAAGGGCTAGTAGCCATGGTAAGTCTCGTGCTGTTCTTTTTCACCGAGAAAGCGCTGAACATGGCAGCCGAATGGCGAAAACAACGTAAACATCGGAATAAGGTAATAGAAAAGAAACCCTCCTTCTTCCCATTTTGTATTTACTGCTTTGATACTCATGTATAAATTAAATAAAATCGTAGTTACCCACACGTATAAGAGTGATGAGAGAGAGCGACGGGCCGAACAGCAACGTTGTTGGGGAAAAGCTGTGCAAACACAAATACTCGTCGTATCCGTATTGTTACGGAGAGATTGCGAGCGAGACTCAAGGTAGTAGATAGTTTCGTGTCAAGACAACGCGTCAGTGTATGTATGTGTAATAGTCTACAGACTGTATCAATTCGGACATAAGATAGAATAGTTGTGTTAAACGTCAATATAACGTTATTTCTTTCGTTAACACAATGAAAAAAAAAGTGAAAATAATCAACGCAGAAATATATGTAGATAATCATCATGAGCGTAAAATTAATCACGAGAAACCGCCCATCATCGAGGAGGAGAAGCCGCTGACCTCCAACTGTAACTCCGTCACAAAGATCGTGAACAGCGATATGGAGAAAAAGTCAAAGGATGAGTGGAAACTAGACGATTCGAACAACGCGAAGAAAAACGCCGATGGTGCCGACATGTCGCTAAACGAATCTGAGAGCTACACCGTCATTATTCGCGAACACGAGACTAAACATCACGGCCACAGTCATTCTCATGGTACGTATCTTAAATATCAGATATTCAAGTGCGCGCACACAAGTCATAATTACCTAAATCCTTTTCTAAACTGAAGAAAATTGTTCAATACTTTGATTTCAGGTCACATGCACTCCGCTCCCGAGTCCATGTCTAGTGTAGCTTGGATGGTTGTAATGGGGGACGGCTTGCACAATTTCACGGACGGCATGGCGATCGGCGCAGCTTTTTCGGCAAATATCGCGGGTGGATTTTCCACAGCCATCGCCGTTCTCTGTCACGAGTTGCCTCACGAACTCGGTAAAATATATATATCTCCGTAGACGATATGTTTCTGAATTTGTAAAAGCAACAATTTTTTTTTCACGTTAAAACATTGTTTTTGTACACAGGCGACTTCGCGGTGCTGCTAAAAGCGGGTATGAGCATTAAACAAGCAGTTTGTTATAATTTATTGTCTTCTGTGCTCTGCCTGGTGGGTATGATAGTTGGAGTGTTGTTGGGTAGCGCTCCCGCTGCCACTAGTTGGGTGTTTGCGTCTGCTGCTGGAATATTTATATACATAGCGTTGGTGGACATGGTTAGTATCTCAGAAGTTTTTCTCGCATTATTCCTCTGTAAAGTAAATTAGTTTCAACATCCTGCAAACAGTTCAACTTACGCCCGATTATCTAAGCATTTTTAACGGTTTTTAAGAATTGAACTTGAGGAATTCCTCCCAAACTTAATTAAATTAGTTTCATTTTTATTTATCTTCCAGATACCAGAATTATCGTCAAGTCATTCCGCGGAAGGCGGTTCACGGTGGCAGTTCATTTGGCAAGCTTTGGGGTTGTCGATGGGCCTCTTAATTATGTTACTTATCGCAGCCTACGAACACGATCTTAAACATATTTTTGACGACTAGTTTTATAAGTAATTTAAAGGTAATTAAGGATTTATGTTGTAAATATATTGGCTCTTTCATAAAAATTTTCAAAAATACAGTTCTTCCTATCACGTTCGAGCCATTTATATGTATATGTAATTTTTTTTCCTCGATTCACCACTTGTTCAATACTCATCAAAACTTATATTGATTTTCGTTTCGTGTATTTAGAAAGAGAAGAACGTAATGGGAAGACTTATGCAAAGTAGATCGTTATAATTTGAACGAAACGTTAGATATCTGGAATCGCTAGGTAAAAATTGCTTCCTGAGATAAACAAATTTTTATAGGTGTACAATGCCAATAAGAACACCAATAATCGAATTATCCAACAAACAAACTTACAAATTTGTGTTGTTTCTTTAATTACTCGCACTGAAGATATTTCCCTCCTCACATGTTTTTCACATTTTTCACGATCAACGCGTGTTATTAATCTTGCGTTTTAGTAAGATGGAATTTCGGAATTGTACGACAGCTTTATCCTAACTAATCTATAAATTAATCACAGAGAGAACATAGACAGTAGATGATTGTGCATGTAAAAGCAACGAATATCAAATTTTCTAACATAAAGTCTGTTGTCACATTTCACATCACCATCCTCAGTAATTCATTTGTGTATATCTGTTACGGATGTACAATGTTGATGATACGATGAGTATGCAGTATTATGTTACGTTACTGAGATAAAAGCTTTCCGTAAATTCTACGCAAAGTTATGGTAAACACTTATATTTAATTTGATTATCTGATCAACTGTCTAGTGGAGATAATGGATTTGCTTCAGTAACTTGTAAGTTTGTAGTAAAATTGTGATAATTTTTATACAACTGATCGTTTCTTACAATGTGCACACACACATATACACACACCAACCAATTACCGGTTGAGGCTTAACTGAAGATGTAGAAACTATAGACCTATAGACATATAGTGTTGTCGCGAGAAACTGAACTGTTGTCGTTACGTTCTTGCAATTTAAGATTATCATAGGTGATACCATGTGAGTTAATGTTTTTGTCTTATTATATTTTTTTAAATGAAAGAGAAGTATGTTGTGCGCAACGCAATCTCAAACAATTTGCACTCAATGAGTCAATATTACTTAAGGAATATTATACATGACAATATCGGAAGTGTATATTTCTTATATGACAAATTCTTATTTTCGCCAAATATTATATACACTTATAACATTAATAATAAATAACACAAATAACGATAATGTAATAATAATAATTTTGCGATTTTATTATACTCTTGTACCGAAAAGCAAGAAAAAAAATACGATTTTCTTTTATTACGTCACTCTTCAAGGTCAGTAAGATGATATTGGAGCATTTAAAAATATATAGTATTGATGTAATATCGTGCAAAGTTCTGTGTGCGTAAATCGCGAAGAATATACATATATATATACGTTTTCTTTTGTAAACATTAAGTATCAGTTAATTAAAGTTTTGTTTCTGCAAAAATGTTAAGAATATTATGCTGCTTGATATTTATTTTTAAATACACAAATATACAAAGTATTTTTGTTTTACTGAATATTTGCATGAATAACATCTAAGATAATCAGGTACTAAACTATTGCCTTAAATATTTAAATACCCGAAATATCATCTAGTTCGTCTTGTTCGATGGGTTCTACTTAATAATTTCTTTTTTTATACATCTGAATATGTAATATTAACCAGAGATAAAAACGATGTCAATCGTCTCGCATAGCAAAACTATGAGAAACAAGAGAATCCATTAATAAAAGGTAGAAAAACTTTCTGCTCGTGGTTTTTATTTTGAATAAATAAAATTATAAATCATTCGTATTTTCGTATATTTTACCTTATCATTGATAAAGAAATGATATTACGACATGTTCAGAATGTACAGTTGCTCGTATAAAAAAAGATTTCATTTCAGAATGTGTAAATCCGTATTAACAGTTCGTTGATTCAAGAAACTTTTGTGTTACATATGAAAATAAATTCTATTCAGTTACACCGATATTGTGATCGCACTTTGTATATTTAAGAAAATTTCCATATTATACCACGGAATCGAATATATCACCGATTCTTTAATCAATCGAACAACAAGTCAATATAACAACAAAGATACTACCTTAATCACCGAATCATTGAAGAAGATTGTGTCATACAGTAGCGAAATCGTCCCGATCGCTCATCTGCGCTGACAAACTGAACGCTGTGTCCGTGCTGGTTTCGCTGTTCACGCTCTCGTTTGCGAATGTCGGCTTCTGAGCGGAGTCATTCATCTCTCTCATCAATCCCGCCATATCGTCGTCAGGATCGATTTCCTGCGGCTCACCCACAACATCGATTTCCAACGACTGATTATCAGCAGACGTCTCTTGCGTAAGCTTTTCTTCTTCAAACTGTACAAACGAGTATAAAAAATCATACGACATTCGAGAATGTAATCTATTTCAGAGTTACCGGAGAAAACATGCTTTAGCGTACTTTCATAGATTCCAATTTGCACGGCGGTGGCAGATTCATATGAAACACGCAGTTAGTATCAAAGATCACGGGCACGGGTTCATGACACTCTATGTCCGCGCGTATCGCTCCACACGCTTTGAACAGAACTTGATGTTGGTCCTGCGATTAATGCACAAGTGGAAAATAGAGTAAAAATTTTCTTGCTGCAGCTATGTTAAATAATATCGTGTAACATGTTAAAAATATTGAAAGAAACTAGCGAATAGTTTTCTTGTAACTTACATCAAAAATTAATTAGCTCTAATTATTGGTAAATGTAGATATGATCTGATCCGAGCATGTTGTACATTTTCATCGAGAGTAGGATCTTTATATCGATCGCGATTTAGACATTTATATCACCTCTTCGCAAAGAGAGGACTGATACGTACCTTCAAAATATGTTTACGACAATGTTTAGCTGACGGGAGAGTTCTTTCGCCACATTTTACACCGCCTTCGGTGAATACACACTTGGACACATTTGGTGGTTTTTGCGTAGGCTCAGTCGCCTTAAATTTAATTTTTTTTTTCATTATACAATTGACTTAATCGCAATATTAAACATTTACGACGATATTACCTGCGCACGACGTTCTAATGATTTTCTATAGAGTATCGCTTCAACGCCGCTCCGTCTGTGGTAACGATTTAAAGCTTTCAGTTTCTCGTAAAGCTTTTTTTCTTTCACCGTTTCTTTAGGCTGATCGTGTATGCTACCTGTACAATGTAGGTGATGTATTTAGCGACATACATGGGAAAACAGTTTTAACATTATTCGAATGTACACTTACAAAGTGTTTCTTTTTCTTTCTTTAAAGCGAGCAGATATTTTCGTCTTTTTTCCTTCAGTATGTACTGCAATCTCCTAAACTGATCGATATAAAGAGACTGAAGTCTAATAAGTTTTTCTCTCGCGATATAAATCACTTCTTCTGTCGTAAAGATGCCAGCATGCCTTAAAAAATTGATACTAATAATTCAGGGAGTAAATAGTATCTTATCCTTGCAAAAAGCAACTATAACGAAATTATTATTAAAAGAAAAACACGTTTTTTTACTGTAAAAAGAAAAATAGCCAACATAAAACAAATGTGAAAAATTTAGACACAATAATAATGTAACAAAACAATTAACAAAACTCATAAAAGGCAAAAGCTTAACTTTAAATTCTGTTACATTTATATAGCAGTCTAACAAAGCTGTTATCACCTCTTTTTTGAGTTTTTAGTGAAAAAAAACTTGTGCTTTCTTTTGTTATATAAACTAGAAAAACACAAAACTTAGAGAATATTTTAGAGAATCACAGGAAGACTGTTAGAAAAAATAAATTTCACATATAATTTACAAATAAAAGTCTTGGTGTTAGGACTTAAATGATAAAAATGTTTCTCTGAAGAAATTGCACAAGCTGAAGCATGCTAGCAACATATTTTAAAAAACATACTGACAGTGACAATATAAACTATCAATAATTATATCAAAACACAAAGTGTAGCATGTGCAATCAAATTATAGAATATACTTACTTTAAAGGATCTTCTTGCGGACTGTGTAAACTTTCATTATCGCTGTCGTCGAGATAAACTCCCCTCAAGGTATCATTGACTACTGTAGGTTCAACATCGCTTTCTGAAGAACTGGCATAATCTAAGATGTCACTTCCGCTTGCATTTATTCTGTAAGCATCAACTTCGGCTGAAAAACAACAATAATTAATTGACATCTCATTTAAGTTGACAGCAGTTATCACTGCAGTTAATATTATACAAATTTTATATGTTACATACTTTGAATACTTCTTATAACAGACGTATATGTTTTTGTTTTGTACATACTTTGTACAAAACAAAACCATGAGATTAATGGAATGTATATGTGAAAGAAAGTACGCAAATATAAAATTACATACAATATAACTAAATTAAAAGTTTGCTCACTGAAAGGATCTAAAGCTTTGATTTTTCCTTTTTCCTCTTCTGTATCCTCAGCACTAGAATCAGCAGGCTTGACATAATGACCTAAATTAAGTAACAACATCTCAGGTGTTTGAGGCAAAGAACGCCTTGATGATGACTTGATTCTTGCAAATTGCGCTTTTCTAGAATGTTCAGTGCAATATCTGTAAAAATTAAATGCATAAGTACTATTTTCTGTAAAAAAATAGTGTTTGTTTTATGATATAGACTCTACTATTATATATACTTACGAAATGTCTCTTCTGTCTAATTTCAATGCTGGGTTTTGACACTTCTTTCCATTAGTATTGTACACAAAAGCACATTGTTTATAAGGTGCATTTGTATCTTCAAGAATGTGCTTGGAGCAATACATATATCCTTCTAAGCAAGGTTGTGTACACTCATAAGATGTATACAGACAATTCTGTGGTTGCTTTGGACGTTTTGTAACTGTTGGTGTGGTAGATGCGAGCATAGTTGGCTTTGGTGTACGGAACATATCTTGCTTTTAATGAAAAAAATAAAATTAACATCTAAATCATCTAAAATGACTAAACATTTGTGTGTATGTGTGTATATTAAATACTTGACTACAAGAGCAAATTGGAATTCTTATTCACACTATAATAGAAATAACTATTAAGAATAATTACATACATTTGCAATGTTTCACGTTGTTGCTTACTTGTCTTTATATGAAATATAAATAAAAAATCTTATGAAGTATAAATATAAAATTTAAAGCTTATTTCAAAATACGATATAACCTTTGTAATGTCACAAGTGCTTACTAGAAAATTTTTTTCAATAAATCGTTGCTTTAACTTTATTCTGAAGCAGTTCTTCAAATATTAAACAGTCATCAAAGCTAACTTACTCAATTAACAAACATTTAATTACTAAAACTTGATCACAATTCACATACCATACCATAACTTTACAGGACCAAGATCAGTAGTGCCAATCATAAAAGACAATAAATGTAGTACACAGGCAAAAGTGTAGTACACAGTGCCTGTATACAAAAACTCGTACGTTAGGCTAATATTACATTTGTCGTACAACAAATTTTTTAAGTGTTTGATTGGCTGTTAGATAGAATATCCAAAACGATTTAGAATTTCTCAATTTTGTAGTCAATCAACATACTTAAAAAATTTGCCTTAGTTTAATATTACATTTGTCGTACGACAAATTTTTTAAATATGTTGCTTGGCTACAAAATTGAGAAATTCTAAATCTTTTTGGATATTCTATCCAACAGCCAATCAACACACTTAAAAACTTTGTCGACAAATGTAATATTAGCCGTACACCGGTTGCACGCATGCTTGATCTCAGGGCGGCGTCCCATTGGGCTAAGTTCCGATTTCTCACCCAAGTATATTTTATCTTTATCACTCACTAAATATAAAACAAAGATAAAATGACACTCGGATGCACTCAGGTATGGAATCGGAACTCAATCTTGGAGAATCATGCGCACTAGGACTACTTCTTTTGTATCTGTTTGTTTTTTTAAAGCCTATTCTACATTAAGCTCAAGATGCAAACGCAAGTAGCAGGTCTCGACCAATCACGTTGGTCGCTTGGTTAATTTGATCAATGCGATTAGTTAATTCCATCTGCTACTTTGCGTTTGCGTCTTGAACTTAATGTAGAGCAGGCTTAAGTGCTAGTCGCTAATTCTAACGACTTATAGTACGTTTATACGGACTGGTAAAGCCGGTTTAATAACAACCGAAGTTATGAAACTGGCCAATCACAGTCATTCCATTCTTTACAGGAATACTTATGATTGGTTAGTTTCGTGAAAACATAGACATAATATTAACTAACTGAAACCTAAACTGACAGTCAACTAGAAGTCAATTTCTTCTATCGTACCACCACCATCTTCCTGTTTGACTTTAACGCTCTTTCAAGCTGGTCGTAGCAAAGAGATACAGGTATGCTAAAGTTTTTGTTATATATACATTTTGCAAAAAATTTGTGATTTTTTATTAAGTGCTCAATATTTTCGCTTGTTAGATATTGTGCTACAGATTTTTCTACATTAATTGCAAAAAGCAAACGTAAATCATAGATCTTGAGAAATTAACAAAAAAGCCTACGTGGTGTACAAAAGTATACACCACGTGCACGGAGAAATTTGTAAAACATTTGAAATATTTGGTGTCTCACATCAACTCACTTACTGATTAAATTAGTAAATTGAATAATAATAATAACAAGATCAAACTAAGAATAATATAAGGCCAATACGAGCCGTTCCCAAGATGTTGAGCGGGAACAATACGTGTATCTATATATATATACATATATATGTATACACATATAACGCGTACACTTGTAAATTTTACAAGTAAATTTTAATTAAAATTTTTTAATCCTAAAAATCCTACAGGATTAAAAAATCTTAATTAAAATTTACTTGTAAAATTTACAAGTATTACCTATTTTACAAGTGTACGCGTTATATGTGTATACATATATATGTATATATATATAGATACACGTATTGTTCCCGCTCAACATCCTGGGAACGGCTCGTATTGGCCTTATATTATTCTTGGTTTAATTTTCACAGATAATAATGAATAAGAAATATATTTTGTTAAAATTAATTAGATACAAGAATACAAAATATTTCGTGCTTTATCTTGAGTCTCTCAGTCGCAAAAAAATTAAATTACAATAAAATTAAAATAATATAAAAGCGAAAATTCTTATTAAAACACATTTCAAAAATAAAATACATTTCAAATAATGTCTGCTCGCGGAGAAACAGAAGTACAAACTCCCCACTATTCTCAGTCTACATTGTATTATAGTGGGGGAGAGTTATCGAGGAGAGGGCTCTATAGATTTCTGGAAGTTTCCAGCGTCAGGTTACGAACAGTAAATCTATAGCGAGAGTCTACAGCATTTCTTTACAAAACAAAAAAGTGGAATAAATTAAAAAATAAGAATTTGGAATGATTAATTTATTTTGTTCTTTTTTTTTAATGTAACATTATTTAAATTTTTTTTCAAATATTTAATATTTATTTCTTATGTAATATTTTGTCTTTCAGGATTTTTTTTGTATTCAGGATTTTCGTCGCCGTGTTATAAACGTCGCTTTGTAGTTTTAAAATGTGCGCCACCGCGCGCATATTAACATTGAAAATCGATTAACATTGAAGATCAATTAATTAACACGTGATCGAGAAATTCATTTTTTTTCTGGGAGTCGATTTTATATCCATGCAATGTAGTGAAAATTACAAAAGTGAGCAAATTTACTAATTGTTGACCAATAAAATCATAGATAGTTTAGTAAATTCGCCTCACTTTTGTAATTTTCACTACATTGCTTAATACAGAATCGACCCCCTGCTTTCAAATATGAATACGTTTAGTCAAGTGTGACATATTCTAATAGAAATTGAATTATAAACTATTATTAATTTTACTTTTATTATTTATTCAGTAAATCAACTATTCTAACTCTATTTTAACTCTGATACAGGAGCTTAGAAGATATTCAATCTTGAAGTCGCGTGGGCCAAACAGCAATTCAGTTTTTCATTTTTCATAGGTTTTCATATTTACAGTCAAAAGGTTAGTGCAAAGTTTTGATATTTTTTGTATTTTTTTGCAATATAATACTAAACTTATAAAATATTCAAAACGCGTATCAAAAAGCGCTCGCTGAGCGGTTTAGATTAGGGTTAGGTTAGAGCGCTCAGCAAAAAATTACCGAGTCGCAATATACCGGATGCAGCCATACTTATAATCAAAATGGCTGCGTCATGGCTGCGTCATAGACTTATATAATAGACGGAACATTCATATGAAGAAGTTGAAGACAACATTAAAGGACAGAGATAGTGCTGGAGTAGTTGTTTCTC